>CATIWR010021510.1:0-26804 GCA_949677035.1 Omphalea diandra | reverse complement strand
TGTGTGTCCTTCAATCTTCTTCTACCTTTCTATTTTAATTTTTATACACCAATTCAACCCCCCTTCTTGGTGCTAAAGGCCAACACAATACAAGTTAAATGAGTGTTGATGAAGAGCCCGAGTGTTATCATCTTTAACAGCTAGTTTTTCATAAAAGCTTTCAGACGCAACATCAACTGTTTCAACGACTAATTTTAGAGGTTGGCTATATAAAAAGCATTTTTAAAGTCTAAAGTGATAAGAGAAAAGGCTATAAAATATTGTGAACATCTTTGTAACTATTTATACAAACCTTTTTGGGTGTTGCTTGTATTTTGGATTTAGTAAGGTCTATTTTTGTTGCTCCTTTTAAGAGTAGGTTTTCTTAAGCACTAATTGTGTATTAGCTGCCTATTTGAGAGGTATAGATATTACTTGGATCTTTCCTTGCTAGTGGTTGTAATGGTTAGTATTGTGCCTAGAAAAATACTAAAGGAAAGGTTCTTCTTGAGTCTGTAAAAGGAAATATTCCTAAGCCTGTAAAAGGGAAGGTTCTTCCTTAGCTTGGAAAAGGGAAGGTTTGTTCTTGAGCTTGAAAAAAGAATAGAAATGCCTAACTGAAAACTTGGGGAGTGGAGTAGGCAAGTTGTCGAACCACTATAAATCCTTGTGTTGATTTATGTGTCTGCTGCTTCTGTAATATTTGTTTGTGTATTTTGGTTTTTGTTTACAACCCAATTCATCCCCTCTCTTGGGTTGTCTCATCACCACTCTGTCTCAATAATCTATAGTAGTAGTCATAATCTTATAATAAACTTTGTAAATAACAACAATAGATTTTGAATTATTGACAAAATCTACATATATTTTTATGTTTAATAGTTAGTGTTAAAATATCCAAAATCTGATCATCAAATAAAGATACTAAAAAATTAGGATAACAGTTAAAATAAAATGAGACCATTAGCTAGATTGGAATCAACCATAGCCAATAAAGAGTTTGAAAATGTTATATGCATAACATCTCTAAGACATAAAAATACTGAAATATCAAAACCAAGTAAGAGCAATGGTTTGATAGCTATTGCACCATACCAAAATGAATGAACTTATATATTTCTCTATGTTTTAAAATAGCTTCTAGAGAAAGAAGTTGAATATTTTCATGTTCATTATTTAAAGATATGATTTGCTCAATTTGCTTAATATCATAATCAAACATAAAATCAAAAGATCTAATTTTATAAATTGTATTTATTTCTATTAGAACAATAATGACTTCTTGAGAATTTGAATCAACATTAAAAGAAAAATTATCTATACCATTAAAAAGACAAAAATATGTAAAAGAGGATGAGGGCAAATCTCAAGAAGAGAAAGTTCTCAATAAGGGATTCATTACTTTAGGGAAACTAACTCTGTTATGTTTGAGGGACCACCCAGTGGGATTAGTGAAACTACAAGACCAAACGACTGACCAAAACTGAATAAGGGGCTAACTAGCACAAGCATAACACAAAAGTTTCTCAAGCATAGTAAACTATTATTCACGACTTTGACTCTAATACTAGAAAGGATGAAAGTTATAAAAGAAAGAAACATTTTGGAAACTAAAGCTTTTATTGAAAACTACATATATTATTATAAGAGCAAGTATTTAGAAAAAATTTATGCTTCTAAGTCTGAACCCTGCCTCTTCATTACATAGTAAGAGCTTATATAGATAAAAGTTTCTAACTTCTTACACACTTAAGTCTAGACTTGAAACAACCTAAAATCCATAACTTTACAGTTGTATCCTTAGATTTAAAACATGTTGAAATCCAAAGATAATAGAGAACAAAGTAAAAAGTAGCTTCCTTTAATAATTCAGTAGCCAACAAAATACTTTTAATAAATCTTGCCTGACCATTAGAGCTTAATTATTCCATAATAATCTAATCATCTTCATTTTTATGTGCAAGAGTGAATCAAGAATGCACTATCATTAGATAGGGAGTTAATTTATGAATAAATTAAAAAGACCTTATAAAATATACAATTTGAATGTGAATATATATATGTTTATTAGTTTCTCACCATATAAGGATATAATAGTGTGGAAGGAATTTCCTTTTGGTGAGGTTAGTTGCAAAGTTGTGTTGCGAACCTTACCAAATTCAAGCTTAATAGTTCCCTTGGGTAAACAACTATGGTGAAGCTTCATTTCTCCATCTGGATCATTCTTATGTTGTAGGCTATTGCATAATCAAATTCTAATCAATGATGAGCTTCATCAAAGGGGTGTAACTAACATCTCAAGTTGTCATTTGTGCAATAATGCATATAAATCAATAACTTTTGTTTTCTTTGCTTGCCTTTTATCAACTGAAATTTGGAATCCTATTTCATTAGCTTTTGGAGTACGACTAACTCCTATAAATTTGGAAACTATCTTACTGCAATGCACTTTTACTTTTTTAAGCTCTCAACTTTATTCATTATTGCAAGTTGTTATCAAGTCAAGTTGTTGGGTAGATGGGGCATCTTTAAATACTCTAAGAGCAATAAGAGCTGGCATTATTTTTCGGAACTATAGAGGTCTTATCCTAAGCTATGTAGTTATTCAAATTAGGGACTGTTATGCCTTTAAGGTTGAGCTTGGTGCAATAATTATGGCTCTTTTAAAAGCAAAACAATAAGATTGAAGAGAATTTTGGCTTGAAATAGACTCTATTGAGATTCTTTTGTTACATTAGGATAAAGTCATTGAGAGTTCCTTAGTAATGGCTCACATGATGGTTAGAGTGTCTTCATTATATTGATCAAATTACCTTTATCGTTACTCATACATTTGGAGAAGCAAACTAGGTGGCAGATAGTTTATCTTTTCAGGTAATACATCTTGATGAAGCCATTTGTTGGACATTGCCTCCATCATTTATTACTCCATTGGAAACCTTAAATGTTTCATGTGAACTTAATTATTGCTTTAAGGATTAGTTGTTTTTTCAAATCTTATTTTGTAGTCTTCTTTTTCTTCATAGTTTTGAGGTTTGTTTAATTTTAGATACTCTTTGGATTCAGTTTTATTTTTTTAGGTTCACTTTTAGTGAATTAGATTGAGGTTAGGTGTGATACAAATGCTAAGAGGTGCCAACCTAGCTAGAAAATAAAATAATATATCTATTTGTTTATTTTTTTTTTCAACAAATATTCATTTATTTCATCTGATGCAAGCCAAGGAAGCACTAAACAAGAAGAAACACTCTAAGGACCAATGACAAGGGCACACCTCAAGAAGTTTAAAAAGCTATATGGACGTTCGTGTAAGAGGAAGTAAAGAAAGCAAGCCTTAAAGCAAACATTGGAGAATTAGTGGATCTTTTCAAAGGCAAAATGAACATTTCTACACTTCCATTTCATGTGTGAATTTTCAAAATGAATTCTACAAGTCTAACTCTACAAATGAAGAAAGTTACACCAAAAATATTCTAGGAGGTCCCAAAAGGTTCCAAGAAGGTTATAAAATATTCTAAGAAGTTTTCAAGAATATTTGAAGTATCTTTAGGTGGAAGAATAATAATCCTAAAGAGGAATAAAGGGAGCAATATATATGGTAAAAGAGGTCAATAAAGTTAAGTCAAATATCTTCTAAGATATGCATCTCAAGAATTTTTTTTCTCGTTCTTTCTTGGCCAAATTCTACTTCCTCTTTGGATTAAGATTTCTTTTATTTCTTGAATTGAATTATTAGTTAATTTTTAGGAAGTTTAGATGTTCTGCTTGATCAAATAGTGTAGGAGATTTTTCCTATTTTATTTCTACTTAATTTCTAGAATAAGAATTAGTCATTTTGTTCCTAAATAGATGAGCTGAATAATGCCTATAAATAAACAATCCAAATAATGTATTTGGCACTTAATTTTGATCAATATAATTCAAATTTCTTGTGAGAAATTATTCTCATCTTTGGTTCTTGAAAGAACGTGGTAAAGTTATTTAAATGAAGGCTTAAATAACTTTGCAATATTGTTTAATTCTAAACTTAAAATTGATTTAGTTCATTCTAGGTTTGGACATTTAAACACCCTTTAATTCTTTATAACTTATGTTGCTAGAAACATGCATTTTTAGAGGTTTAGTTAAGAATTAAAGCTTCAATTGATTGATTCTCAATAGTTCCTTGGCCAAAGATAACAACATTTCATATGAGTTTGGAACAAGTTACTCACGTGTGTATTATTTGGTATCAAAGCTTAGGATTAAAAATCAAATATGTATCCTTTATTTATCTTGTTCTTTCTATTCTTCTTATTTTTCTTATTATAATTATTTTCTTTATGCTTGTTCTTCTCTATTCATTTATTTTTTTCTCTTCTTCTTCAAAATCATTTTCTTTTATGTTTTTTCTTCTTAAACTTATTTCTTTCATCTTTGTTTTTAATTATTTGTTTCTAAAAAGAGTTTGCCAATTGCACTTTATTTCTATCAATTTGATTTCAATTAGTTGTTTTCTTTATGATTACCTTCAATTATCAAAAAAAAAAAAAAAGAGAGAGAAAAAACAAACAAAAAGAGATGTCCAAAGAAAAAAAAAGACATAAAAAAATAAAAAAAGGAAAAAGCAAAACAAAAGAAAGAAAGAAGTTTGAAATTGTGATTTCAAGACTTTAATTCTTGTTATACTTGATTTTTCTTCTTTCCATTTGCTTATGTTTGTTTCCATCTATTTTTGTTTATTTTCATTTATTTTTGTTCGCTTTCTTTGTGTTATCAAGTCAAGATTAAGTTGGAACTGCATGTTTGCTTTGTGATTAAGCTTGAACTTAATAATAGTAACTTCGGTTCTAAAAGAACTAAGAGTTGTAAAAGGCAAGAGTGGTGAGCACATCAGAGGGTGAAAACCTGTTTTGTGTGAAATACTAAAGGAGTAACATCTTTTGAGTATAAACAAATGATGAAGTATTTGTGAGGATTTTTCTATGTTTCTGTGTTTTTAACCATGTCAGATTTCAAAGAAGTAGAAAAAGATCCTAATGGGGGCCTTACATGAAAAGTATGGGAGATATGTTGAAACAATTACAAAGGGACATGCAAGACATAAAGGAACGTATAAAAAGTGTGGAGAGGGGCTGAGCCACCAACAATAACTCCAATGCCATAAAGACAACCTTAAGGCAAGCTAAATAAAAGGGGAGGGAGGGAAGGGGGTGAATTCATGGTAATGATAAAGATGGAGAATCCATAAATGAAAACCACCAAAGTCATGTAAAGCAAGATGGCAACTTAGGAAGCATAAAGATGAAAATCACAACCTTCCAAGTAAAAATGATCTTGAAGCTTATTTTCATGGAAAAGGAAGGTATAATCAGTTTTTGAATGTCATAATTACACTGAGGAAAAGAAAGTAGAGCTTGCTATTATGAAGTTCATTAACTATGCTCTTGTTTGTTAGGACCAAGTAAAGCTCACTAGAAGGCAAAATGGCAAAAATACAATCTCTACATATGAAAAGATGAAAAAGGTCATGAGAAAAAGGTTCATTTCTAACAATTATTATAGCGATTTGCATAATCATTTGCAAAGACTTGTGCAAGGTTCTAAGCATGTGGAGTAGTATTACCAAGAGTTGGAGATGACTTTAATCCATGCCAACATAGAGGAGGACAAGGAACAAACTATAACTTATTTCATTAATGGGCTTAACAAAGAGATTGCTAAGAAAGTGAAAGTGGAACCATGTGTAGACCATGAGGACGTGTACCATATGGCCCTAAAGGTGGAAAGACAACAAAGGTGGAAGATTTCCAAGCCCAATTTCTCAATAACTAAATGAAACAAGTATTAGAAAGGGCTCGAAAAGGCTAACAATAAGCCTAAAGCCAAATTTAATAAAGGTGCAAAGGAAAAAGGTAAACCTATAAAAAATAAGCTCATTAAAACAAGTTCTATTAAATGTTTCATGTCAAGGATGACAACACATGCTTAGAAATTGTCCAAAAAAACAGGTGATAGTGCTTAAAGATGGCAAGTATGATAGTGAAGACTGAGATTATGTGATCGATCTCGAGATGCCCTCGCTTAAAGATGCTAGTGATGATAAGGAAGTTATTAGAAGTGTAAATAACATTGAGTTTCTAGTTGCAAGGCGATCTTTGAGTGCACAAGCTAAGGGCAAAGATGAGCAAAAAGAAAACTTTTCCATGTAAGGTGTATAATATAAGGCAAGGTATGTTGTTTAATCATTTATAGGGGAAAGTTGTACCAAAGTTGCTTCTACTTATTTGGTAGAAACATTAACTTATATGCTCTTAAACATCCTTAAACCTTACAATTCATAATAACTAAATGAATGTGGGGAAGTTAGGGTTATTAAACAAGTGCTTGTGCTTTTGTATTTGGAGATATGTTGATGAGATCTTATATGATGTATTGCCTATGCAAGCTAGTCATATTCTTTTCGGGCATCCATGGTAATTTGATTAAAGGGCTAAATATGATGGGTACAGTAATAAATATGAGTTTGAAATGGATGAGAGACATATTGTACTTTCTCTTTTATCTTTATAAGAAGTGTATGAAGATTAAAAAATAAAGAGAGAGAGGGAGAGAGAACATACACATATGTGAGAAAAAGAAACAAATGTGTCATAAAAGGAGCGTTATAAGAAAAGAAAGAAAAAAGAAGAGGTTAAAGTGGATGCACAAAATAAAAAAATATGCTTGGAAAAGGAAAGAATGTTGAAAAAAACTTTTATGCAAAAAAGAGTGAAGTAAGGAAAACATACTTAGCCTAAACACTTATGATTTTGATGTTGTATAAAGAGGCATATTTTTTTACTAACAAATTAATAGTTTCTTTGCCTAGTGTGTTTGATTCTCTTTTAAAGGAATACGAAGCCTTATTTCCCAAAGAGATTTCAAAAGGATTATCGCTATTGAGGGGAATAAAACATCAAATTGACTTCATTTCAGGCTCTCAAATTACAAATAAGCTAGCCTATAGGAGTAATCCTAAAGTAACAAAGGATATTCAAAGATAAATTGATGAGCTAATGGACAAAGGTTTGATAAAGGAGAGTATGAGTCCTTGTGTTATTCCTATTTTTCTTATGCCTAAAAAGGATGGAACTTGGAAAAAAAATGTGTTGATTATAGGGTAATAAACAAGATAACTATTAAATATAAACATCTTATTCCTAGACTTAATGATATGTTTAATGAGTTATAAGGTGCTACCTGTTTTCTAAATTTAATTTAAAAAGTGGGTATCATCAAATATGCTAACCTTAAAAGGTGCTCTTTTGTACAAATAAAGTCTTGTTTTTAGATTTTGTGGTAAGTGGACAAGAAATCAAGGTGGATTAACAATAGATCAAAGCTATTAAAGAGTGGCCTATGCTAAAGAGTGTTAGAGATGTGCATTCTATCCATGGATTGGCAAGCTTTCATAAGCAATTTGTCAAGGATTTTAGTACCATAACCACACCACTAACCAAAGTGATCAAGAAAAGTGTTAGCTTCAAATAGGGAGACATATAAGAGAATGCTTTTTCTTTGCTGAAATCTAAATTAACTAGTGTGCCTTTATTAGCTTTGCCTAATTTCTCTAATACTTTTGAAATTGAATGTGATATATCAGGTTAAGGAATTTGAGTCGTCCTCATGTAAGAAGGAAAGCTCCTTGCATACTTTAGTGAAAAGCTTAATGGAGCATCATTGAATTATCCAACCTATGATAAAGAGATGTATGCCTTGGTGAGAACACCATAAACATGGCAACACTACCTTTGATATAAATAATTTATCATCCATATTGACCATGAAAGCTTGAAGTGCCTAAAGGGGCAACAAAAGATATGTCAAATAGAGTGAGTTTATAGAATCCTTCCCATATGCCATAAGGTACAAACAAGGTAAGGAAAATATTATGGTCGATGCTTTATCTCAAAGGTATGAGCTGCTTTTTACTTTGGATGCTAAGTTATTGGGTTTCAGTATATTAAAAATTTATATGCATAAGACCATGACTTTAGCAAATTTTTTGTTGCAAGTGAAAAAATTTGCTTTTAAAAAGTACTTTAGGAATAAGGGATTCTTATTTAGAAATAACAAATTATAAGTGCCTAATTATTCTTTGTGTGAGTTACTTATGAGAGAAGCACATGAAGGGGGATTAATGGGGCATTTTGAGGCACAAAAGACTTTGGATATTTTTCATGAACACTTTTATTGGCCAAATATGCGATGGGATGTATAAAAGATTTATGATAAATTTATTGCATATAAATAAGCTAACTTTAAATCTAAACAAATGAATTGTATATGCCTTTACCTATTCCTAGCATGCCTTAAATTAATACTGCAATGGACTTTGTTTTAGATTTTCCTAGGACAAAAAAGAGTAATGATTCAATTTTTGTAGTGATTAATAGATTTTCTAAAATGACACCATTTATTCCATGTCATAAAATTGATGATGTCATTAATGTTGCAAATTTATTTTTCAAAGAAATTAAGAGACTGCTTGGTATGCCTAAAACTATTACTAGTGATAGAGATGCAAAATTTTTGAGTTTATTTTGGAAAATTTTACAAGAAAATTTGGGAACTAAATTATTGTTTTCTACTACTTTTCACCTACAAACTGATGGATAAATCGAAACTGTTAATAGAACTTTAAGATAATTGTTGCATGTTTTAATTAAGAAGAACTTAAAAACATGGAAAGATTGTTTGCCACATTGAATTTGCATATAATCAAAGTGTGCATTTATCTACTCATTTTTGTCCTTTTAAGATTATGCATAGGTTGGTTCCATTAAGTCTTTTGAATTTATTTCCTTTATCTTTGGATATGAGAATGAATTTGAATGGGATAAAGAAGGATGAATTTGTTAAATCGTTGTATGAAAAAGTTTGGATGAACATTAAAAAAAGTAATGAATAAGTTGTTAAACATGTTAATAAGGGGATATAAAACTTGTGTTTGAACCTGATGATTGGGTTTTGATACACTTTAGGAAGGAAATGTTTTCCAACCAAAGAAA
The DNA here is from genome assembly GCA_949677035.1 of Omphalea diandra. Lineage (NCBI taxonomy): Eukaryota > Viridiplantae > Streptophyta > Magnoliopsida > Malpighiales > Euphorbiaceae > Omphalea > Omphalea diandra. The sequence goes on along the minus strand of CATIWR010021510.1, from coordinate 17,793 downwards.
GCCAAAATTGAACCCAATGGGTAATGGTCCATTTCAAGTCTTAAAAAAAATTAATGATAGTACTTATAAAATAACTTGTCTGGTAATTATTGAGTTAGCGCTACTTTTAGTATTTTTGATTTATCTCCTTCAATTTTGATGACGTTCACTATTCAAGGATGAATCTTTTTGAGGAAGGAAGGAATGATGCAAACCAGAGAAGCACTAAATAGGAAGAAGCACTCAAAGGACCAATGACAAGGGCATGCCTTAAGAAGTTTAAAGAAGTTTTAGAAATGTTCGTGTAAGAGCAAGTAAAAAAAAACAAGTTTTGAAGAAAATATTAGAGCATTTAATGGATCTTTTCAAGGGTAAAATCAACATTTTATGCACTTCCATTTTATGTGTGGATCTTTAAAATGAATTCTTACAAAAAATATTTTAGAACCTTTGGACCTCAAGATGCAAAGCTCATTGATGAAAATCACCAAATATGTTCCTTCGAATGCAAATGGAATTGCCAAAAAAGAGTTGAAAGGCCTTAGGATACCTTGGAGAAGCCCAAAACTATCTGCTAGGATTGATGGGTTGTACAACCTATCAAGCTTGGTTGTTCAGTTTAGTACAGGGTTGTACAACCCATCCTGGAGCCCTAACCTTCAAAATCTTCCAAAATTGGTCATCCCTTAAACCTTAAGGTTGTACAACCCTGATAAATGGATGTACAACCTATTCCTGATTGTACAACCCGCATGCATACGCTAATTCCAAGAGATTCATCTCCCTCTCTATGATTAGATGTGTCTAAGATATGACCAAAGACATTGTAAGGTCTGTTGCACTCACCCAAAACCTATAAATACCCCCTCTCATTTAAGTGGGAGAGAGGCTTGGAAACCTTAAGGTTACTTTGCCAAAATTACTTCTTAAAGTATATTTAACACATAAACCTTAAACTTTAACCCACTCCAATCACTCCTAAGGTATAACTAGATTTAATCTCATCATTTATGTGAATTCCTTAAGCATTTGAAGGATATTAGACACATTGTGTGCCTATGAGGGCAAGGATATCACTAGAAAACATATAGGACTCCTTTAATTCCTTCTTTTTCACTTTTTTTTCTTCTTTTGTTTTCTAAAATATGGAAAATAAGGGTTATACAACCTTTACGATAGGTTATACAACCCTTAATCTAGCCTGTACATCTTCAATATGCTTTTGTGATAGGTTGAATAGCCTCGAATCTGGCTTGTACAACCTTAATATTAGGCTCCACAACCTAGTTTGCTTGGAAAATAATTTTTTTTGTAAATTTTATTTTCTTTTCCTCCTTCAGATTTCTTTCTTTTTAAAGCACTTTTTTTTTATGATATTTTATGACTTAAGTGGCAGAATAGGGTGAGCTTTAATGACCTAATGTAACATCCCTATCCACATTTATTCGCATTATCACATGAATAAATTCATTGCATAAATGATATGAAACCCACATTAACATATGCATTAGATAAATAATCATTTAGACAAGTGAATTGTAAAAGTAAAACAATGACACTTGCATCGTTGCATTTAGGGACACTTGAACATATAGTTTTTATATAGTTGCATGAAAAATTGTTTTATGTTGTATGCATGTTATAGTATCATAAATAATGGTGTTTTAGAGCTTAGATAAAAGTATAAGAAGCATCTAGGAATTAGGAGATGGATGGAAGTGCTTAAGGAGTGAAGAAGAGGGACTAAAAGCAAAACTTTTAACTTTCAACCAATAGGAAACCAACCCCCAATCTTTTGTTTTATTTAAAATAAGAATATAGACCATTAAAGTCTGGTAAGAGAGGAGAAGGATGAAATACAATAGAAAGAGGAGAGAAAGAAAGAAAGATAGAAAGAAGAAGAAGAAGAAAAAGAATAAGGAGAGGGAGAAGAGTGAGCTACCTAGGACAGAATCATAAGGTTTTCTGATTCTGGAACAATAGGTAAGTTAATTTATCTTCTTCTCAACTAAAATTAACCTCTTATAACATGTTAATCATGCATGGTTAGGGAGAATTATGAAGTAATTGAGGTAGATCTCTTGGATGGAATTTGTAATCCAAGAAAAAGAGAGCTGATTCTGTTGGTTTTGCTGTTAGAGAAAAATTTTTCACCCATAATTTCGTAACCATAGAAGAGGAATTAGGGAAAGTACAAAATACAAAAGTTGTAGCCTCATGTCTCATCTAAATGCTTATGAAACAGTTTTTCTTGATTTTTTGTGTGTGAGGAGATATGGCTCCTTCAGTAGGGCTGGGTCACATACGAACTGAGATGATCTTAGTCTTCTGTTTTCTTATATTTTGATGGCCTTATATTCTGATTTTGACAAAGTTCAAAACATGAAATTTGTAGGTTTTTATCCGCTCTAAATACTTGTAAATCATTTTTGATTGATTTGTTATGTGGAAAGAGTTATGGCTCATTGATTGGGACTGACCCTGTACCCGGATGAAACCCTACCTTTCTTTTGATTATGTTTTCCAAGAATTTGATGGCCATAGATTCATAATTTGATGATGGTACAAACTTGAAAGTTGTATATTTATATTTGATATATATACCTGTGAAATATTGTTGCCAAATCCAACATGGTTGTTAAGATATTGTCCCTTTATCATGACTGTTCGTCAACATGTTACAAACCTACTCACCCTGAGATAGGTCCTTTATTTTGGTGACCTTATAGACTGAATTAGATAATGAGTAAAATAAAAAAAATGTTCTTTACATGTTTTGTAACTGATGATAGATTATTATTGCAACTGGATATGTACAATTTGAGATATACCTAAGAATGTAAGACTTACTCAGACTGAGATGACATTGCAACATAGAATAATTCAAAAATTCACCACATTTTCTGTGTGTCTGATATTGGCTTGAAATTTAAATATGTTGTGTGTTTATGTGTATAGTTTGTTTGAAAAAAAGAATTAAGTCATTTGGATAAGTATATCTGGAGTTATCACTATGAGAGTATGGCAAGCTCAGGCTGCCATATAAGGAAAATATGTATAAACACTAAATCCACTTGCATGAATCATACCATAGTTGCATACCAAGCATTCAAAATCATTTTGACATACTTATAACCATGTATGTATCAAATGTTAGATCTCAAAATGTTAAGAAAGCCCTAGAGAGAGAATCAAACCTACCGTAAAGGTTTGTCACATCAAAAGGTGAGTAAAAACCATAATTGGATTCAATGTGTGTGTATGATAATTTTATAATATGATTATGCACTATTACATGTATATGTGATTGAATTATTACATTTTACATGTGAATACAAGTCAAGTGAGAATCATATGCTCTTGATGATTACTTGGTATAACACTCGTGAATGAGCACTTGCATATGGAACTAAAAGGATGTCGTGACTGGTTTTTCAAACACTTGCAAATCATGTGGAAGATGGACCAATAGGTCCCATGGCACATGTTATTGATCAAATGAATCATTTGTTATATGTTGGCCAGCAAAATCAAATGTCACTTGAATCACATGAATACCCGAGAGTAGTGTTTGCCTTGCAAGGTCACGATAAAAAAATCAATCTATTGCATTTGCACTTGCATAGTCAATGGTTATACTTGTAATGCATCCTGATGATAATTGATTGTTGGCTGTGACCTAAAAATCTAATTATTGTTTTTATTCATTGAGTCGCGACTCACCAATTCTCAGTTATATTTTTCAGATACCAAAGCATAAGATTTGGACATCTTGGTGCAAAAGTTTTACATAGAGACATATGGACGACAGGTCGTCGGCTGATTTCCAACTCTCTCTCCTTATGTCATGTACATACATCTAGATAGGAACCAATTTATAGTCACTAGTCTTGACATTAGTTAACATATATGTACATTAAATACATGTTGGATTGTGAGTGTATGATGGATAAACCTTTATGCATATGTATTTTCAGACATTAATGCTATGAGTTTTGTAAATGAAAATGGTCGTTACACCTAAGACCCTTATTCACTTCAAAAATGGAGTCTTAGTTATGTTTCACATGGTTTTTATTGCTTGTCATACCAAAAAGCCTTTAAGATCTTTTCTTTGATTTCAAGAAGATGTTTTGATTTTGTTTTAATCATCTCAAGGCCATGATCAAGTGAGGAACTTGAGTTCCATTGACCTTGAAAGCATAACATTTTGGTAGTAATATGGATGAGGGTTCATCAACCCTAGGATCACATTTGGGTGAATCTTTGCCTTAGGCTAGTCAATGTCCTCCAAGTATACTTTGCATTGAATATTTATCCTTTTGATTGTCCATGACACATGCATTTTTATAATGTTTTATATACTAATTTGTGCTATTGAGATGTGCTACCGTGAACATTAGATGTATGTTTAAGGACCTTGACTTTAGAGATGTGGTAAGATGGTTATAAAAGACTTCATTTGTTTTTCCTTTAGTTTTTTATTTGTTTCTTTTTATCATTTGATTACTAATTTCTTCTTTTCCTTTAACTATAGGTGCTTTATTTGAGTTAGACCATAAGTTGGTCTTAATGATCCTTCTATATGATCATGAATGATGGATGTATGCATGCCCACCTCTAAACCAGGAATGCATGATCTCCACCCCTTCTGTATGATGTATGTGATGGATGGATGTATGGATATGCATGATGGACCATATACCATGATGCATGACCCCTCTCTCCTATGGATTGATAGAATGATTTGGTTGGCTCAATTACTCTATATATATGCTTAAGATCGTTAATTAGACTAATCAATAACTTAATCAAAATATTAAAAGTGAACTAAAGATATTTGAATGTTAAATAGACAGTTTAGGTGTGTCTAACCTCTTCCCTAAGCTGTAATTAATTTTTAAACCCAATCTTTAATGGTGTAAAGACGAAATGGGCCTTTTAATTGACTTAAATTAGGTTCAGATTTTGCCTTCCCCAGATTCTTATCCTGACTAAAGTCAAATGGCAATTCCACACTCTTAGGGATAATACCTATGTATAAGTCTCGCTTTAGTACCCCAATGACCACTACATGGATAAATGGGCCTTAAAATTTGCACAAGGCCTCAATGATCCCCTATTAATCTAACTTGTGCCATATTTTGGCATTATCACCAATGTAAAAACCCTTGTCCTCTCGATCCCCCATTAGTCAATAAACCAATGGAGTCATAAGCAAAATTCTACAAGTTCGCGCGAAACTATCGAGGCACTCACAATGGTAACTTTATAATAGAACCTGAAATTAACTTCGCATTCAATCTCTAAATCACTTTTAATATTTTAAACTTATTATTGATTTAGTCCCTTACATTCATGTAGCCTCCATACTTCACCACGAGCACTAGGTTGCCCTTAAACAAACTAATGGTTCTCCAAGCTTAAGGCTTAAACTTCATTCAGGCTTAAGAGATTAGAAGGAGGAGTCATCACTCATAATCCTAATACCTTTGGGCATTAACGAATGGGAGATCACGATAACCACCCCTCAAGCTTATAGGAGCCATCAACTACAACAACCCTTTCAGCTACTAGGTGTATGTAAGAGCTAATAGTACCTTAGAATATGATACCCCACTTGTTTGCATTTCTTTAAATAAGAGTTGAAATTCTAAAAAAATATGGTTAGGCATCCCAATGTAAAACAAATGTTATCCTATTACCCCATAATGTAATTATCCCTTATATGTAAATACTTGTAACCCATTTACCGCTTTGTAAAGGATTATAGGTAAATATTCCTCATATTTTAGGGGATTCTTGCATGTTCCATATGATTAATGTAAAGAGGTTTTTGTTTCATTAGATCTTTTGTATATGTGTTCTTTTGAGATATTGACTTTCTTAGGTTTGAGGTGACCATAAGCATTTTTCTAGCCCTCAGTTGGTAAGAATGGGACACTACCTAGGAAATAGCCACTAGACCTCGTGTGTAGGAGGAATAAGGTTGGAAGGATCTTTTGTAAAGTGACTTATCATGCATCAATTACTTGCTCATGCATCATACTAATAATACTTGTCTTATAACCGTCATAACTCCATCCAAATCCTCATGAAAGAGAATAAGCAATTAACATGCTAAAAAGAGTAAGACTCTGAGTCCGAGCTAGAAAATCAGCACAATCATGGAGTCAACCATACCACTAGAGATTTTAGAAAAGATGATGGTTGACTTTAACCACAAAATGGAAAAGAGGATTATTGAGGAAGTAAGTAAGTGCGTCAATGAGATTTCCAAATGGGGGGAACCTTTACTAATAGAGCTGACAAAGGGAAAGAACTAATGGAAACACCTCAACTTGTGGCGATTAATAATGATCTATTCGGGATAAAGGAATACCATGACGCAAGCTTGTCAGGGAAGTAGGAAGTATTATTATTGTTCTAGAAAAACTCGTGGAAAGTGAGAAAAAGGGCATCTAGTTTGATGACTTTACCAAACAATTGAATAAAATGCAAAAGGCTTTGGGTGTTAACAGTTTAGAAAAGGGAATAAATATTAAGGAACTATTAGCCTGTAAACTTGAAAAACTACCAGTTAACTTTTATATGCCTAAGCTTCCTAAATTTATAGGGATTTAGGATGCTAAGAACCATGTCCATTCATATGTGTTAGTCATGAAGACATCAGGGGTTTTGATGGACACTATGTTAAAACTCTTAGAATTATCATTGGAAGGGTTTACAAAGACATGGTATTTCAACCAATCGAAGACTATCAAAGTAGATTGGAGGGAACTGATAGATGCTTTTGAGTAACACAATGCTTGTAATTCATACCTAAAGGTCACATTATAAGACATGGAGTCTTTGAAGTGGAAAACTAATGAAAGCTTTAATGACTACATCAAGAGGTGGAAGAAGACAACTTTGGAGGCAACTATAAGGCCCAAAAGAGAGAACAAGTCTAGATGATCATCAAGAGGGCTCTACTTAGTATTGGCATTAGGATCAGAGGAATATTGCTCAGGAACTTTAAGGATCTTCGAGAGGTAAGGCTACAGGTTGAGGAATTAGAATATGAATCAAGGAGGCAATATGAAGAAAGAGAAAAAACACAGTCCCAACTTTAAGCTGAGGGAAATAAGATGGTTGATGTCAATGCAATAAGAACATCAAGATAGTTTGCTAATTTAGGGATGCCTCTGTCCTAGGCATTTAAGAGGTTGTAGAAGAAGGGAGTGTTGAAGCCTTTAACATCGATACCACCTCCTAATCTATTGTCTATGGGGTATGATGCTAACGTTTATTGTATTTTTCATCAAGGAGCAGGTCATAACATCGATGATTGCTACAGATTAAGACATGAAATTTAAGACCTTATTGATAATAAGATGATTGTTTCATTGGGTTTTGGAAGGCCTAGCATTTATAGGAAACCTATCCTAAACTATCATAATATTCCTCCCCAAGTCAAGGAACATTTATGATAGATTCTAAAATTCTTGAAGATGTTGTTATTACAACAATTGAGGAGGTCATAAAGGAGGCTCTAGTTGTTTGCACTATTAATCCCTTGGAAAGATTAGATTAAGAGATAGACAAGGTATGAAAGAGGAGAATGATCTAATTATATAAGGAGAGTAATGAAGAGAAATAAGCTATACAAGTAACCCATGTGACCTATAGTAGGAAGTACTACCCTAATAGGGAAGCCCTAAGGAACCAAGGGTTGAGAAAAGGACAGATGAGCTCATTATGAAGGAAAATAAGGATGACAATCCTATTGTGAAATAATTAAAGAAGACGCCTGCTCAAATCAGTGTGTGGGAGCTACTTATTACCTCTTAGGAACATAAAAGTGCTATGGTAAAAGCTTTGTCCAAACTGATCATTTCTAACGAAGCTACTCTGAAAGATATTATTGTATTAATGACTTATAAAGGTAAAATCACTCTCTTGGATGAGGATCTACCACCAGAAGGAAGGGATCGTAATCTGTCCTTATTCATTTGAGCCGAGGTAAAAAGAAGATGCACTTTATGCGTAATGATAGATGATGGATCTAGAATTAACATTTGCCATCAAAGTTATTGCATAAGTTTGGATTATCAGAGAAAGATTTAGAGCCTTCTAATAGTGTCCTTCAATCCTATGATGATAATCGAAGGCCAGCTTCAGGTGTGTTCAAGACTTTGGTAAAAATAAGCATAGTAAAGATAATGGTGGAATTTACAGTTTTGGACATCTCAATCACATTTTCACTTTTGTTAGGAAGACCATGGTGTTATCCTCTTGGTGATGTGCCTTCCACTGTTCACTAGAAGGTTAAGATTCCTTACAAAGGAGAGATTGTAATGATTTATGTAGAGGACAGAGATATTGTATTTGCCTTGAGTGTGGTTGTTATGTATCTTCAAGGGTTTCAAGTTGTTCGAGTCACTGACAAATTAGTTGACCTTAAGGTGATGGAAATTATGAAGAATATGGATTTTCTTCCAAGATAGGGGTTAGGGAAGAGTTCTACTAGCATATCAAAGTTTTTGAAAATCTCCACTCATACTATTAGGAAAAGATAAGCGTATCACAAAAAAGAGTCAAACCTAAAAGTGAGGGACTTGCGATGACCATTGTCAGATTTCTTTATGAAGGAAGGGGAAGCCACTGGAAAAGTCAAGCCATAAGTCCTTGAGAATGAGAAGTTGCAGGGCAAAGATATAGATGAAATCTAGATGGCCTTCTTCTAAATGGATATTAGTGAGCTAGGATATCCAAATTATTAGGATTCAGAAGAAGAAGAAGAAGATGATGATGATGATGATGATGAATAAGAATTTAAATAAGGCATTCCTAAAGGACAATTTTCCTTTACCACATATAGACATTCTAGTTGATAGTGTCACAACTTGTGTTATGTATTCCTTCATGGATGGATTCTTTGGGTATAATTAGATTCTCATGACTACCACAAATAAGGTGAAGACAACTTTTATCATAGAATAGGGAAATTATTGTTATGAGGTGATGTCGTTTGGGTTAAAAAATGTGGGAGCAACATACCAGCGAATGACAATCGCCCTGTTGCATGTCTTGGTCCATAAAGAGGTGGAAGTGTATATAGATGACATGATGGTGAAGTTGAAAACAAAAGAAGGGCACTTTAAAGCTTTGGAGAAGTTTCTGAAAAGAGTTGATGAGTATAACTTAAGGTTGAATCCAAAGAATTGTGTGTTTGAGGCCACCTCTAGTAAGTAGTTAAGACATGTGTTTAATGAGAAGGGAATCAAAGTAGATCCAAATAAGGTATGGTAATTTCGGATATGTTTGTACCTAAGACGAAGAAAGAGTTCTAGGGTTTTTTAGGTCACTTACAGTACATTAGTTGGTTCATAGTAAGGTTAATAACTCCTATTTGTGAGCTAATCTTCAAGCTGCTAAGGAAGGATCAATTGATGAAGTGGAATGAATAATGCCAAAAGGCCTTCAAGAGAATAAAAGAGTACCTGGCTAACCCACCAGTATTAAAGCCACTAAAGCCTGAAAAATCATTAACTTTGTACCTAACAGTGGAAGACAGTTTTGTTAGTGCAATGTTAGCTCAGGAAGATGGAACAAGAAATGAACATGCAATGTACTATCTTAGTAAGAAGTTGTTGTCTTATGAAGAGAAGTATGATCAAGTAGAGAAGACCAGTCTGGCATTAATTTGGGCAATAAAAAAGCTGAGGCATTATTTCAGTCATATTCAATAAAAATGGTTTCAAAACTTGACCCGATTAAGTACTTACATAAAGCCCCTTCCATGACCAAAAGATTAGCAAATTGGTTGATCTTATTGACCAAATTTGATATTAAGTTTATAACCAAGAAGGTGATTGAAGGACAAATAGTTTTAGAGTACATGGCATAGTAACCTCTCAAAGAAGGAGAATATGAACTTCTTCAGTTCCTAAATGAAGGGTTAGACGCAATTAAGCCTTATTGGGTGGAGAGTATACTTTGATGAAGCTGTAAACAAGAAAGAGGTAAGTGTATGAGTAATTTTGATCTCACTAGAGGGTAAGCTTTTCCCTGTAGCTAAGAAGCTAAACTATAAAGTTACCAATAACATGGTTGAGTATAAGGCATGCATACTCAGTCTTAAACTCTTAAAGCAAATAAGGTGGAAAGAGTAGAGGTGTTCAGGGACTCGTTGTTAGTTTTTTCACATATGACAAACGAGTGGGAATTGAAGAAAGAACATTTGGCTCATATTTAGAGCATATAAAGGGATTGGTGTAAAATTTTCAAAGATAAACATTCCACTATCTATTGAGGGAAGAAAATACAATCATTGATGCCTTAGCCACTATAGTCTTTATCTGGGATGGGCCAAAGGCAATGCCTATGAAATCATTGATCACACTTCTATCTGGGGCATCATGGTATATGGGTAAGGGAGTGATGCAAGTATTAATAGAGAATCATCCTTGGTATTTTGATATACAAAGGTATTTGGACAACAAGAATATCCTAAAGAGGCTCAGAAGAAGGATCATGATGTGATTTGAAGGTTACCTTTACAGTTTTATGGTTTATGACAGAGTAATGTATAAAAGGATTCCTGATGGGGTCCATTAGTAGTGTTTGGCTAAGGAAAAAGCCAGTAGAGTCATGGATGGTCCCCATATGAATGGTAAAGTGTTGGCAAAAAAATTTTTGAGATTGGGATACTACTGTACTACCATGGAGCATGCTTGTATTAAAAAGGTTCAGACTTATCATAAATGTCAGGTTCATGGTAGCCTCAGTCATTTACCTCTAACTAAATTATAGAATTTAACCTTACCTTGGCCATTTACAGCATAGGGTATTAATGTAATAAGAGAGATCAGACCAACTTCTATAAGGGGGCATAAATACATTATTATGTAATGGATTACTTTTTGAAATGGGTAGAAGCGAAAGCTTCGATAAGCTAAGGGCAAAATAGATGGCACAATTCATTGAGGAAAACCTCATTTGTCACTATGGTATGCTGCACCATGTTGTTATAAATAATAATAACCACTTTCAAGCAGAGGTTAGGGTCATGTTATAAAAATATGGAGTAGTCCATCATAAGTTGTCACCTCACAAGCCGTAGGCTAACAGAGCACTAGAAACAATCAATAAAAACATAAAAAACACATCCTTACCAAGATGGTTGAGATGTATAAAGATTGATCTGAAAAATTACCTTTCACCTTGTAGGGTTATCGGACAATGACAATAACATTGACCGGGATAACGTTATACGTTTTAGTATATGGAATGGAGGCAGTGCTACCTATCGAGTTTGAAGTAAAGTCTTCATAAGTACTGATGGAATCTGACACTCCTAAGTACCAATAAGTAAGAAGTAGATTTGAACAATTGGCTCTACTAGATGAAAAAAGATTAAAGGCCTAGTATCAAATTCAATTGTATCAAGCTAGAATGGCCTGTGCATTTAACAAAAAGGTTAAACCACGTATGGTAAGGGTTAGTGATCTAGTTTGAAGACAGTCTGATTGCAAACTCAAGATCCTCGAGGAAAATTCAAGCCAAATTAGGAAGGCCTCTATGTGGTCAAACATATATACTCAGGTGGCACGATGAAACTAGTAGATATGGATGTGAATGAGTTCACCGAGCCAGTGAACTTAGACTGGTTGAAGTAGTATTTCGTGAGAGGTGTGAGAAAAGTAAAATAGCCTACTAAGTTAAAAATCTAAAAAGGCATCTTAGACAAAAATTAGGACATCATAATTAAAAAAGGAAAATAAGAAAAAAAAAAGCTAGCTAAGTCAAAATCTGAAAAGGCTACTTAGGCAATAATTAAAGCATGAAAAAATAAATAATGATAATTAAATACAAGCAAAAGTCAAAAGAACGCAACCAATCATTATGAGACTGTTGACAAGATAGCTAGCACAGTAATGGAAAAGATAAAGATGAATGAGCAAACAGTTAACAAGTTAAAGGCACTAAGCAAGACAATTGGATGTCTAATGTGCCAATATTAAAAGCAAAAATTATGCACTTAATTAACGTGGAATGTGTAAAATGGAAATGATTTGTGTTAAATATAATATTATATGGAAATACATTTGTATAATTAAAGTGAATTAGTCATACATGCTTTTGAACTAGAAGTAAATATAAAATAGTATTTTCTATGAAAGATCATTTGCCTACTATTTGCTAATGTGACGCTTATAGCTTTAAAAGTCACGTAACCATATTACGTAGTCTGCACCATCATCAGGCTGAGAGTCTTAATCAATGTAGAAGTCATAGATGTGGCAGTTGGTCCATGTAGCCTTAACTCTATCTAAAAAGCATTAGGATAAGGGACCCTCTACAAATGAAGGGAGAAACTTTAGCTCAAACTGAGGAACGTTAAAATGGCGACGTACATGAGCATGATCATAAAATGTGCTTGAGGCTAAGATGGAAGAATGACACAATCCTCATAAGTCCTCAGGGTAACACGGGTCAAATTCCACCATGGGTAGCTCCGATGGATGTAGGTAATAGTGATATAAGACATTCACTCATCTCACTTAGCCCTAGAACTAGACGACCTTGTCAAGCGACAAATTGAATGATGTTACAAGTAGTAGAGCCTTACATCCATGGTCAGAGTAGCCAATAACGCCAACCTCTATTGCAGCCATATCTGAAGAAAGAAAAAAATAACAACAAAATAAAAATATGTTTTTAGGTTGAAAACCCGAAAGGGCGATTTAAGCAAAAAGGACTGGCCCACTGGATTGAACCCATAAGGGCAGTATAGGCAAAAGTTATGGCAATAAATCAAAAAAAAAAGAGAGAAAAAAGCTAAACAAGAATACCAATAAAAGATGTTGCAAGAAGAAACTCTTACCTAAAGCAACAATGGGTTCCCATGAAAGAATCACTAACACTAGGTGCTACTCTGCCAAATTGTACAATTGTATCACTTAAGATCGTCGATATAGAGGTCCTCCCTAATTTAGCTTCCTCTAAGAGTGGTAAAATTTGTAGATTTATCTCTCTATACTCTCTTCGTAGAAAGTACTCGCCCATCAAAATGGTAGCAATAATGCATTGAGTTGTCCGAGCATGGCCTCTAGAGGGGAAAAGGGCAGTAAAATGAGCCATAGGGATCTTCTCATCTCCCAAAGTATACCTAGGGATCTCTTTATATTGCATGTCAAATAACTCTACCATCTTTTGAACTTGAGGGTAATCTAACTAAGGTAGTGCAATTTGGTTTGCAACTATGATGTGATAGTCTAGAATGATGCCAAATTTCTTTAGTAGAGGGCATATCTCCACATTTCCAAAATGGAAAGTATAGGTAGTGGAATCCCATAAATTATAGGTTGCCTGTAAAAAGAGTGCATCGAGATGAAGTAGTAAAGAGCTGACAGAGCTGCCCATGGTAGATTAGACTAAGCATTGGGAGGGAGAGACCTTAAAAAGTTCTTGACATAGTTTGGGAGCTAAAGAAAATAAGTGAGAAGAATAAGTTTGGAGTAGGTATTTATAGAAAAGGACAAGACTCATAAGGTTATATAGCCTCTGATTAGGTCTATACAGCCTTCTAGTTGGGCTATATAGGCCTCAACCTGTGTTGTACAACCCTCAGTTCCTTGGGTAACCTCTCTTTTACATTACGAGCTTATAATGACATTTGTAATTATTGTACATGGCACATATGTAAAAGGATGACAATGTGCATTCAAAGACACACCATTACGGGCTTAAAACTACATTTGTACCTATTCTATAAGGCACATATGTAAAAGGATGACAATGCACATTCAAAGACACCATTAAGGACAAAAATCATGTCTTTATACTAGTAAGTCAAAATATCATAGTTTGATTAAAAGGGAAGGCTATTTCACCAGAGTTTGTCCTAAAAAGTCCTAAGCAAGCATCCGAAAAGGTAGGGCTTTAAAATTGTTATACAACTATGTAAAATATCTACCAAATGTATTGTATTGAAATGGAAGAAAAGGAAAACATCTTAATAGCTAATAAAGGAATAAAGGGTCTCAAGTGCTCAACTACCTTTGCCTCAAATCCTTCTCTTTAATCTTGCAGTCCTAACACTAAATCATATCCTATAATAAACATGAGGGTTAGGATGAGTAGGACATAAGAGACATAACATATAAATCATAAACATGCATTATTTTACCTTCTCTTACTAACATTCATAAAGAGCGTCTATTACGCCACAACCTTCTTCATGGTAGCGATCAGATCAACCATGGCTTTCACCTAGACACAGAGAATCTGTAAGAAGGGAAAGTCAAGCATTCTTAGAAATATAACATACATTGTATTCAAGACATAAGAACATGAAGGTAAAAATACTCACATGGGTAGTCTTGGCTAGTTCAAAAGTGCATACAGACTGGGTAATTTACATCAACATCATTGACCTAGTTAGTGAGCCATGCAAGACTCTACCATTATGTTTGGCATAGAAGCCAAGCCATTTACCACTATGGGCTCTACACCACCTGAAGTAGATCTACAGGCACACTTGCAACCTCAGGCAGTAATAGCGCCAGATGTGAAAGTAGGAGCAACAGATATCTGTGTTGCTTGAGCAATGGTGTCTTGACCTATGTGTTGCAACATGATCCCTACATTACATATATATTGAGGGGAATGCTTGAATAATTTCCTCTGACAAAGGAAGGCTTCCACATTAGTGCTTTAACCATCTAGGATCTGTAGAGGGTACTAGCAGAAGATGGCTACTCCTCAGGAACATAGTGCAATGCTGCTGCGAGCTCTGCACCCTCAAGGTCCTTTACCTAGAACAAGCTTAAAGGTGGGCGATGTGGGGCAGGTCACTCATCCAGGCCTTTGCGCCAACATAAGATGCATTCTCTTTGATATCACTCTCGAATGGAGGGTTCCACCATCAGTTGATGACCATAAGAGATGGCCTTCACCTCCACTACCTCTAGCGTCTATATCTCCATATAGGAACCCCTTTTAATCGAGGTATAGCTGCAATGAAGACAAAAAACACTATAAGTGCTATACCATATGACAAAATTAAATAATTATGACTTACATAATTTAATATGTACAGGAAAAAGTACCTGGTCTAGAGTAATTATGTTCAAGTGAGCACGTTTGGCAACAACAGAGGACTCCTTATATGTCATCATGCTCCACTGTAAGAAATGGGGTAGCCACCCTTTATATCATCATCAGGGTTGAGTCCTTCCAGCAGCCCTAATTTGACCCCCCTATGCCTATCAACAAAGGTAACATAAATCTCAAAGCAGTAAAAAAAATAGGACTAAAGCATAAGGGAGTTGGGAGATACTTATGATGAGCACCCTCTAAGCACCGCACATGTATCCTTTTACCCCTAAAGCATAAGTCAAGGGAGCAATACAAGTATGCTAATGTTGTGAACCCCCACTTAAAATGATGTAGCAGGCTCAGATCCTCCAACATTAGCACTAAATAAAGCTCGACTACATCAG
Source organism: Omphalea diandra (assembly GCA_949677035.1). Classification (NCBI taxonomy): domain Eukaryota; kingdom Viridiplantae; phylum Streptophyta; class Magnoliopsida; order Malpighiales; family Euphorbiaceae; genus Omphalea; species Omphalea diandra. The sequence goes on along the minus strand of CATIWR010021510.1, from coordinate 2,323 downwards.
AAGCACCCGAGAAAATAGCCCCTAAAAGAGCATATAATAAGAAGCAACGTGCATGCAGATCGACCATCTCACCAAGACTATCATTAGTGATCCTGGATGCGCCGACCTAGATGTTTGATCTCACCACAGTCTTACTCCCCTTGAGTAGGGGAACATATCCAAAAACCGTCATAAATGGTCCTTCTAAAGTATTAGATCATGCACATCAAAATCCATAGGCAAAGAAATACTTATGAACCATAACTCAATCAAGAAAGTGAAGTCCTCAGGTGTGATCGTGACCTTACCAATCAGAGGTGGATGGAAGGTATGAGTCATATCTATCCATCGCTTCAATAGTGCGAGTGTCATCGATGAATCAATCCTTAGCGCCTCATCTGATAACATCTATAAGAAAGCCCAAACCCTAGTCCCTTCCAAACAGGCCATAACTCGAGGGCGTAGGGTATAATGCCACTCCCTAATAGGACACATAACACCCCCTCCCTTCTAGAAGGTGACAATACCTTGTAAAAGAAAAAAATCAATGAATAACGAAATATGCATGCATATGCATATTTCTGCAATTATCGAGACCCAGAGGTAGAAAAACAATAAATTGTAGCATTGGGATTCATTCACGGGCTTTGAGGGAAAATTATGAAGAGAGTTTTCTTAACAAAAAAAAAATCCAACATCCGCAAACAAAGCACCACAAACTGGCAGATTCATTAAGGAAAAAAATGAATTACTTACTCGGGTATGTACCTTAAGTGATTATGAATTACTCTATACATTAATTTCAATTTTTCATTATGTAGGTCTTAGAATAAAGCCTAAAGTGAATGTAAATCAAAGCAACAGACAAAACCAATAGACAGAAAATAAATTGAATTGAGAATAAAGGAAACATATCTTAGAATTTATTTCTGAATATTTTATAACCTAACATAATGTTTGCAGGCAAAAAAAAAAAAAAAGAATTCTATGGTGGCACCGAAAATCTATAGTGTTGGACTAGGGTGGTTAATGCTAAATCTTGGACCTCTTTTGATCTTGACAAAGGGGATTGATCAATTCTAATGTTTCAAATTAAGTGTTGTTTTGCGGTTTTTAGTTAGTCTTTACATTAGAAGTTAGATGGAGTTAAAAAAATCTCCAAAGTAAGCTAGTGCCTCCTAATTCGTGACCTCGAACTAGACCAAGGCAGTTTGACAAAATGGACAGACGCATTCGCGGGCCACTTCTCTGTCGTGACCGATTCAAAAAAAGGAAAGCCAAAGTCACAGACGAATTAGCGGTGTGAGTCATGCCTCATTCGCGACCGTGAATTCAGAAGTAACCCGAGAGAGAATCAAGTCCACAACCACAAACTTGACAAGTGTCCCAAGTAACCTTACAAGACAAAAATGGCGATGGCAACTTATTGCTAGCAACCGCGAATCTAAAATAATAAGATGAACACTTTTGGCAAACGAATTCACGTTCTTAGTCGTGGTCTGTACAAGTAAAATCTCGACCACTACTCTTGCAATTTTGCTACTCAATCTTTTCTATTCTTTAATTCATTATTGGGTGTGAGCATAAACACCAATTGTAATAGGTTGTAGTGTGAGCCTATAAAAACACTAAGAGAGATTGTTGTGTGAGCCTGTAAAAACATAAGTGTAAAGGTTGTTGTATGAGCTTCAAAACACCAATTATAATAGGTTGTAATGTGAGCCTGTAAAAACACTAAGAGAGATTGTTGTGTGAGCCTGTAAAAACACAAGTGTAAAGGTTGTTGTATGAGCTTCAAAACACCAATTGTAATAGGTTGTAGTGTGAGCCTGTAAAAACACTAAGAGAGATTGTTGTGTGAGCCTGTAAAAACACTAAGAGAGATTGTTGTGTGAGCCTGTAAAAACACAAGTGTAAAGGTTGTTGTATGAGCTTCAAAACACAAAAGTATAGATTATTGTATGAGCCTTCAAAACACAAGTGTAAAAGTTTGGTGTAAGCTTGAAAACACCTTTGAAAGATAGTGGAATACCCAATTTTTAAGAATTGGGGAGTGGACATAAGGTCATTTATACCCGAACCACTATAAATCTTATGTTTCTTTTCTACTCATTTCTCTTCTCCCTTTCCTGTTTTAATTTTTATACACCAATTCAACCCCTCCTTCTTAGTGCCTAGGGCCAATAAGTTGTATCAGAGCCAAGCTTCACAATCAAACCTTCATTAGGTGAACAAAAATCATGGCACAATAGGGAATCCGCTCACAACTCAACCTCACTTTGATGGAATAGACTATACTCATTAGAAGTATAGGATGGAAATCTATCATGACATAGATGTGGTG
>CATIWR010021506.1:0-17893 GCA_949677035.1 Omphalea diandra | reverse complement strand
CAATTTTAACAATGTCAAAAAAAAGTAAGTGTTTAACTATAATCTATGTATTTAAATTGCTTGTTTTGTTTTTTGCAATTATTCTTCATTGTTTTAAATTTATATTGCCTTTAACAAATATTAGTTGGGCCTTTTATTTTTGTTTTTTTCTAGTTATGAAGATATATTGAACATTGTTGATCAGAGATGGGAACTTCAACTCCATAGACCATTGCATGTTGCAGCTTACTACTTAAATCTTAGATACCATTACAGTCCCAATTTTAAAGTCAATGCCGATATCAAAATTGGGTTGTATAAATGCTTGGAGAAGATGGTTCCTGATTCAAATATAAGATGTGAGGTGGATATGCAACTTGAGAGATTCAAGGATGCAAAAGGCTTATTTGGGATTGAGTCTGCTAAGCTGGCAAGGGACAAAAAGGCACCAGCAAAGTGGTGGGATTCTTATGGAGACGAGTGTCCCGAGTTACAAAAATTTGTTATTCGAGTATTACGCTTGACTTGTAGTTCTTCTGGATGTGAGCGAAATTGGAGTGCATTTGAGCAGGTATTTTTTATTATATTTTTTCCTTTTCTTTATTTGCTCTTTTATAAAGTTTCTTACAAAAGTTTATGTAACTTATTATACAGGTTCACACTAAGAGAAGAAATCGTTTACATCAAAAAAAAATGAATGACTTGGTATTTGTAATGTACAACTTGAAGTTGAAGGTTAGGCAGACTAAAAAGGATAATCATTTATGTTACTTTGAAGATTTATCTTCTGATGATGAGTGGATAACAAAGGAGCCTAATCCTGATGTTTCAAGAAATGAAGATTAGTTAGGTGTTTTGGATGGTGCAACAAAAATTGATGAAAGTGATCATTTGGAAATTGACGAAGGTGAAGATGATCTTAATGCTACTGGTGATGAAAATGAGCATTCATTGGAGACTTCAATGGATGTGGAATTCATTACCAATGATGTTATTATTAATAATGAGTCTTTTGGATGCAATGAATTTGAAAAGGATGGAGATGAAAATGACAATGATACTGATGCAGAGGAAGATGAAGGAGATGACTTGAATAAGAGTGTTGATGACTTTTTTTAAATGTTATATTTTATTTCATGTATTATTTATTTGTATGTTTTGTATTGTTAACTTAAATTTGTAATGCATTTAAACTAATTTCTTTTAGGTATTTAATATTATGATATGAGATATGAACTTTAATCCTTTTATGAACATAGTATCTTATGATTTTCTTAAAAAATATCTTATTTATATTTTTATATATGCATAATTATATTTTAAAATGATATTTTATTATGTTGTAAAATCTTACGATTTTACGATCCGATTTTACGATTTCGATTTTAGAGTCCTCTCTCGATTTTAGGGTAAAATCTCGATTTTGACATCCTTGATGCTAGGGTTGTAGTTAAGTTCCTTAAGAAACTATTCTCACCTTTTTGGTGCACCTCGAGCAATAATAAGTGATAGGGGCACTCATTTTTGTAATGAGCAATTCAAAAAAGTGCTTCAAAAGTATGGTATTACACATAGAGTCGTAACCCCGTATCACCCTCAAACGAGCAGTCAAGTTGAGGTAGCTAATAGGGATCTCAAATGGATTCTTGAAAACACAGTTGCACAATCTAGGAAAGATTGGTCCCTTAAGTTAGATGACGCTCTTTGGGCTTATAACACTTATTGGCACTACACTGTATAAGTTAGTTTATGGAAAAGCATGTTATCTACCTATAGAGCTTGAGTATAAAGCGTATTGGGCTATAAAACTTCTTGATTTTAATCTTGACCTTGCAGGTGAGAAACGGAAACATCAAGTGAAAGAACTCGAGGAATCGTGATTAATGGCAAATGGAAACTCCAAATTGTATAAGGAGAAGGCTAAGAAGTATCACGACAAGAGAATTTGTCAATCTAAGCAGTTCAATGAAGGAGATTAAGTACTTCTTTATAACTCTCACCTCAAATTATTCCCAGGAAAGCTCAAATCTAGATGGTCCGGACTGTTCACCATCAAACAAATTTTTCCTTAGGGCACAGTCGAGGTAACTCATCCTGAAAAAGGTACGTTTAAAGTGAACGACCATCGTTTGAAGCTCTATCTTGGAGGTGAATTCAATGAGGAAATAGTTTATAAGAGGTTAGACCTTATCAATTTTGAGTAAAATTGCTTAAATAAGTTTTAAAAAAAAGGAGGTTCATGAAAAAAAATCCAATAGAGCTTGTGCGATCCATACCGCACACATGTGCATTAGACTGCACATGTTAAAAAAAAATATAGATGAAATGCGCATATAATTTGCACACAAATAGTGTATGTGCGGTCCATGCCGCACAAATGTGCATAGGACTGCACATGCCAAGTCCAAAAAAAAAAAACTTGGGATGAAATGCGCACATGATGTGAGCATCTAGAGACCTTGTGCGGTCCATGCCGCACAAATGTGCACTGGATCGCACATGGTTATGACTATTAAAAAAAACAAAAGCAAACAAACATAAAACATAATTTCCTTTCTTCCTGACCCACATCCGCCCACCCACCAACCAACGTCTTTTTCCAACTTTGTCACAGGTATTCACTTCAAATTTTAGAGAGTTTTTTGGTATATTCTTCCTCTTTATTCTTTCTTATTTAATTTTAATTTTTTGGTTCTATGCTTATGCTTTTCTTATTCCTAGTGTTTCATCACGGGTGATTTTACACTTTGTTTGGATATTAGCTTGTTGAACTATTTTTCTGATAGTGCTATTCATTTTTGGTTGTGCTTGTGAGCTGTTTTCCCCGTAATTCTATCATTGCTTCTCATGTCTTGGCGTCGACCTTCGAAGAGCCTTGCTCAACTCACTACCAATTTTGATGACATAGTTTACTTCTATGGTCTATTTGACTTGTACGAAAAACATATTCTGCATAAATTCATTAGTGAATGTTCTATTACTTCAGACATTGATACGTCACTCGGCATTCGACCTGCATTTCATATGTTAGGATGGGAATGAATCTTGCATTTTTAGGGTCAATATTGCCCTCAAATAGTCCGTGAATTTTATGCTAACATTGAAAACAAAATGACAGAGAATTGTTTAGAGATTCATTCTTTTGTTCGTGGTCAAAGAGTAGTGCTCACTTGCGCTTCTCTCGTGTCTTTTTTAGGACTTCCAAATGCGGCCCTTTACTTGTTTTAGGTCCCAATAGAATCACCGGTCGACATTGCATCCCAAGTGATGGAACTTTTAATTTATCTAGAGCCACTTCTTAATTAGGCTTAGTTGCATCTTGCCAACGAGACCGTTCACGGTACTTAGCTAAGCATTTAGATGCCCGTTCGAGAGTCTTAATTACATTGCTAGCGTCTAATATCTTTCCCAAGGCTAGTGCTCTTAATGAAGTGCGCCTTTGTGATATTTACCTTGTGCATAAAATGATCCAAGGTTTAGGTGCTATCGACGGTGTCCCTTTAGCTCCCATTTTAATTACTTGCACTTGTGATGTTGTTCATCTCTTGAGGTCACACAAAAATTTTATTTTCCCCATGCTCTTAACCAATATTTTTGCAATTTTAGGGGTTCATTTTGCAGGTGCACCCATGGTTCCTATGAAGTCGCTGATATCTACTGATACACTCCACCATTTGAGCTTTTTCTCTGCTAACAGCCACACTCAACCATCCACTATCCCTCATCCCTCACCTCACGAGGATGATGCTTTTGTTGTTGTAGGGCAAGCATGACCATCACAGGAACTTCCACCAGTAGTTGGTGAACCTACCCAACATCTACTGTCCCACCTACTTCACGACGTTCACACATTGCATGAATGCCAAAATCACTTGGAAGATGTGCAAAACCAAATGTCTCAGCAATTGGTTCAACATGGTGAGCTCCTTATTCAAATTTGGGATTCTATGCAACGTCTTCTATCGTGGTCTCATCCACCTACCTCTTGAGATTCTAGGGAAGTTTCCTAATTCCTTTGTTTTTTGTATGTTAATTATTTATTTTGTCGTGTTAAAAACTTATCCTACACATTACGGACAATGTGTCTTAAGTGTGGGGGAGGGTTTGTATTGTTTGATAATTTTTATTTGTTCCTATTTTATTTTATATATAAAAAAATTAAATTAAAAATTAATGTTTATTTGCTTTATTGTGTGAATGACTCATTATTTGCTTAGTAGTTCCCTCATTTTCATCTTAATTTGGTCCAAAATATCTAGCTATGCTTTGAATTCATTTTCTGAAATTGTAAATCATATTTTCTACCATAATTATTTAATTATCATTATCTTTAAAAAAAATCTCAAGGTTTGAAAGTTTACAAATTCTAAAAAAATTAATTAATTCATTTTTTACACTATAAAGAAAGGTTTGAGCCTCTTTTCCTTGTAATGTGCTTAATTTTATGAATTCTTTATTGAGTGAGTCCTTAAATAGTGCTAGAGTCTCTAGAACTTGATTTATTGTTATTTTGAGACTACATTATCGAATACAAGCATAAAAATGATTAAGGCAATTTAGGATTAGTCACTTGTTCCTTTTTCTTTCTTCATCCACCCTTTTATCCATTTAGTGAGCCCATTGAGCCTATAAGAACCCTATTCTTTTTATAATCTCATGCTTAGCTAGCCAATGAAACCTAGTCCCTTAAAATATTAAATTGATCATGTTTGGTTTAAGATGAGATTTGGTTTCTACAATTACAAGGGTTTGTGTCATGAAATTAATGAGAAGTCTTAAGTATGAAGTTGAGTATTTTATTCTTTAGGATGGAAATGAGAGAATATTATTTGATTGATTACTTAATTTGTGAATTGTTACCTTATGTGATTTTATAGTAATCTTTTTTCTTCCTCTTAAAATTTAAAAAAAAAAAAAGAGAAGAGTTAAAAAAATTGAATGATATAAAAAAAGAAAGAGAGGAAAAAAAGTAAATAAAGAAAAAAAAAAAAGAAAGTTCAAAATAAAAGAGGAAGAAGAGGATGTATTTCTTTATCAAGGCAATTCAATTCTATTTTGTAAAAGATATCAAGTAAGGGCCGAGAATTTCTATTATTTTTAAGGTCTATGAAAGTGAGATTATGTTTTGGCGTGAGAGTTGTTCTTTATTGAGAGATCATGTGAGTTTCATTTGAGAGAGTATTTAGTAAGCATGATCAATTATTTTGTAGTCCACTGGCCTAAAAACACCTACCCTCTACCAAGGCCTCATTACAACCATAAGAAAGACCTTTTGATTTGTGCTTGTATTTGAATTTAAGTGGTGTAGATGTGATTTATTCTCAAGCTTATAGTAGACTTTTAGGCTATTTATAGACAATGAGAGCATACACTAACTTTTAAACACTTAAAATGAGGGGTACGTTGTGCGAAACTTGATAAATGAATTTATTTATTTTTTTGGGATTTGTGAATCGATAATCTTTGATGCATTTGATTTAGGGATAGTTATGGTTGAATAAGTATGCTAAAGCACAATTTTTACAAGTTTGAGAACTGATGAATTTTTCGCATAGCTCGGTTAATTCAATTTGTTATGATGACGATGAGGGGATGAAATGTGTTTATGAATCAATTGTGTTAGTTTTTATGCGTTGTATGCTTAGTGTTTTTTTCTTGTTTTATTTTGAGTCTTTTGTTTGTCTTTTTCCATTAGCTTAGTATTTTTGCTTGGGGACAAGCAAAATGCTAAGTGTGGGGGAATTTGATAGTTCTTTATTTTTATTATTTTTTTAGGGCTAGTTTTTTTGTTAATTAAGTCTATTTAAAAAAAATACTAGATAATGTCTCACTTTTGGTTTATATTTAGTAATTTTATAGGAAATCCTGGAAATTAGAGCTTATTGGTGAAATATGAGAGTTTTTTTGCTCAAATTGTGCAGTTTCAGAAGTTTAAGGATCACATAGAAATTCAACTATTTAGGGACCTGTTTTGATATTTTTCAAGACAGAGTTTGAGTCCAATTTTCATTCAAATTTGCAAGACCTGAGAAGACTATGCAAAATTGGAAATTTCACCGGCTCCTATTGAAGAGAGGAAGTTTGATTTGATTCCTAATTGGTGGAGGATTATATTTTTCCTATTTTAAAGAGGAATATGAGGCTATAAATAGGAGAGGAAAAAGAAGGATAAGAAGAATTATTATTTTAGAGAGTTTTTGTTTTGTTTCTAAAGAAGAACTCATCCACAAGAGAAGGATTATTAGTTATCAAGTTTGAAGAGAAGAATACAAGGGTTTTTATCATGAATACTTTTCTATTTTATTTTCTCTTTATTTTGATGTTGGTTAGTAATTCAATTATGAACTAAATTTAATTAGGCACTTGGGTATGATAAACACTAAGATGAGTTTGAATTGTGACTTTTTAGATAATACAATCTTTTCATTATTTTATGGAATTCAATTGTGTTAGCTCTTTATTACCTTAAATTGATATATCCGAAATATTAATTCTTGTTTTAATTCTTTAAACTTAGATTGAGAAATCAAGTTATTGAATAGATCTAGCACAATTGAAAGGAGTTGCATGTACCTCTAGAGATAGGATAACATAAATCTTTTAGATTAGGGTCAAACCTAATAGTGAAATTCAAGGAACTATAATGCAATTTAATTAGGAAGAGATTCCAATTAATCAATCTAGAATTAGATGTTAATGATCTTGACAAAGACTTTAATATAGTAAAGGAATTTCCACAGTTCTATAAACATTAAATTAGATTGTATTGTCGAAAAATCAATTTCTTAATAAGTCTTAGGAGGATTCAATACCTGAGTACTATTTGTCATATTGATCACCTTTTTCCACTCTCTAGTTTATATTTTCATTATTTTAGTTTGTTGAATTATTTTATTTTATTAGTAAATTAATTCACTTAAAATTACAGGTTAAATAATAGAGAAAGAGCTAATGCTAGTACTTTTAGTCCTTGAGGGATCAATACTCGATACTCTTGTGCTATACTATACTCGATACGTGCACTTGCATATTCGACCTACAGGTTTTACCGATGGATCGTATCAATGATGCTAGTGACAAGTGTTGGCCCTAAGCACCAAGAAAGCGAGGTTGAATTGATGTTTTAAAAAAATTTAAAAATAGGATAAAAAAGAGTAGAAAAGAAGACACACAATTTATAATGGTTCGGGTATAATTAACCCTACATCCACTCCCCAATTCTCTGTAATTGGGTGTTTCACTAACTTAAAATGGTGTTTCCAAGCTCACACCTAACTTTTACACTTTGTGTTTTCAAGGCTCACATAATAACCTTTCTTACAAGTGTTTTCTAAGGCTAACACTAAAACCTTTCTTAAGTGTTTTCACAGGCTAACACTAAAACCTTTCTTAAGTGTTTTCACAGGCTCACACTAAAACCTTTCTTTAGTGTTTTTATAGGCTCACACTAAAACCTATTACAATTGGTGTTTATGCTCACAGCAAACAATCACTTAAAGAATAGATGGAATAAGTAGCAAAAGTGCAAGAGTTTTGTTACAAATTAATGACTTCTCTTGCATTTACATATGTTTAGTGGAGTATTTATAGCTCATACCCACCAAAGAGATGTTACACTAAGAAGCTCATTAAATCTCAAAATCATGCTAGGCAGATTCTACATTAATTGAATGCAGGCAAGAGTCGCGGTCGCTGCTGAGGATTCGCAGTCGCGACTTTTCAATTTTCATACCGGAGCAAAAAAAATTATGGCAAAAAACCTCATTTTGTGTCTAACGGCTAGTCTATGTGTCATCTCCTCATTGGTCCATTAGTATAATATAGTCGTTGCTTTCTAACTGCCCATAAAAGTCGTGGTCACGATTATTCTTTATACAGGCACAACTCAAGACGCGAATTCTTCTGTTCGAAAGACAATCTTCATCTTCTTTAATTGCGATCGCTACCCAAGATGTCACCTTCACGAATTTTGTTCTTCAACAGATACCTGGGACACTAGGCACGCTATGGTTGTGGACTTTGTTTCCTCCTTAGACATTATGAATTTTGCGATTGCGAACGAGATGTGACACTGACCGCGAATTCATCTGTGACTTTGACACTCCCATCTTTGGATGATTAGCGACAGAGATGATGCCTGTGAATTCGACTGGTCTAGTTTCACCCTGTTCTTGAGCTAAGTCACAGTCGTGAATTATAATGATCATGAATTTGGATGAACTCTGCCTTCTTGAAGATTATGAACTCCATCCAACTTCCACTTGAAACTCTAGTTTAATTCTGTAAAACAACACTCGATTGAAACATTATGATTGATCAATCTCCTTTGTCAAGTTCAAAAGAGGTCCAAGATTTAGAATTAACCATCCTAGTCCAACAACAGTCAAAGGAAACAAGTAGAGAGAGAGAGAGAGAGAGAGATATATATATATATATATATATATATATATATAGCAAAATCGTAAAGAAAGCAAAGTAAAATAATTTTAGGGTTTTAGGGGTATATATAGGAGTTTGAAAAGCTACCTACTTCTTTAAAAATATAACCGTTAGGAGTGTTCAATGGCTATTGTGAATGAAACAACGACGATTGGAAATGACTGTTAGCTAGATTAAGCATGTGTTCTTCATTCAACGATGGTTGTTGCTCGCAATGCCCATTGGATGAAGAACACCTGTTGTTGAAAATTCACAATGATCATAGGGGTATGCAGAAACATAGGTTGCAAATCACGAACAACACAATGGTCATTGGAAGATTCGCAATGGTTGTTGGCCATGTTCTTCAAAGCAAAAACAAGTTCAAAATAAAATTTTCAAATAAGAACATTTTCAAAGATACGTTTATGTAAACTATTAATCAAACTCAATGATATAGTCATTAATTTAATTAATAAAGGGACATTTGATCAAGATAAAACACAATCAAAATCTTTAGCTTATAAAATCTAAAGACTTTAATTGAAATTAATTCACTTGCCACATTAACAATCAATCAACAAAGATTATGCTTGAATTAACAAGGATGAAAAAGAAGAACCTATTGACATTAGCTAAATGTAGCTTCATCAATCATTCCAAGTTCTCTTTTGATGAATTGTATCCTTTCATCATAAAGATGTTTACCAAAAATATCTACCAATTGTTGGTTAATATCAATAAATTCTAATATAATATCACCATTATTAATATGATCCCTTAGAAAGTGATGTCTTATATCTACATACTCACTCCTAGAATGTTGAATGGGATTCCTAAATAAGTTGATGCCACTAGTGTTATCACATTTGATGGTCACTTGATTTATAATAACCTTATAATCAAGAAGTCATTGCTTCATTCATAGGATTTAAGCATAACAAAGACTTGCTACCATATACTTAGCTTCAACTGTGGACAAAGCAGCTAAATTTTACTTTTTGCTACTCCAAGACACTAAACATTCACCTAGTAATTGACATGTGCTTCAAGTGCTTTTTATATCTAAGGTACACCCAATAAAATCAATATCTGAAAATGCATTTAACTCAATTGAAGAACTCTTAGGATATCAAAGTCCTAAGTTGGAAATGTCATTAAGGTATTTGACTATGTGTTTTACAACATGCAAGTGAGACTCCTTGGAATTAGACTGATATCTTACACATAAGCACACACTAAACATAAAATTAGGTCCAGATGCAGTTAGATAGAGAATGCTACCAATCATACCTCTGTATAACTTTTGATCAACCTAACCATGTTCATTTGTACTTAGTTTGATGTTGGTGCTCATTGGAGTTTTACAAAGTTTGATATCCTCCATGCCAAATCTTTTGATTAGTTATCTTGTGCATTTAGCTTAGTTGATGAAGATTTCCTCCTTTTCTTGTTTGATTTGTAATCCAAGAAAGAACTTGAGTTCTCCCATCATACTTGTCTGAAATTCACTTTTCATTACTTTAGAGAAATCTTCACATAAGCAAACATTAGCGACACCAAAAAAAATATCATCTATATATATTTGCACAAGCAATAAGTTTCCATTATTCTCTTTAGAGAAGAGTGTTGTGTCTACCAACCCTTTGGAAAACCCTTTCTTTATAAGAAACTTGCTTAACCTTTCATACCAAGCTCTTGGAGCTTGCTTCAAGCCATATAAGGCTTTGGTGAGCTTGAACACATGGTTAGGAATGCAATGGCTTTCAAAACCAGGGGGTTGTTTAACATACACTTTCTCATCAATGTAGACATTAAGAAAAGCACTCTTGACATTCATTTGATATAATTTAAAATTCATATGAGAAGCAAATACAAGTAAAATCTTAATGGCTTTTAACCTTGCCATAGGGTCAAATGTTTCATTAAAGTCAATTCCCTCTTCTAGGTTATAGCCTCTAGCTACTAACTGAGCCTTATTTTCAACTATGGTTCCATGCTCATCAAGCTTATTCCCAGAGACCTATTTGGTTCTAATAATGGAATGTCTTTGAGGTCTAGGAACTATAGTCTATACTTTATTCCTTTCAAACTAATTAAGCTCATCTTACATAGTAAGAACCTAATGCTCATCTTTTATGGCCTCATCGATGGTTTTAGGCTTAATAAAGGAAACAAAAGCAAGATTGGTGCATGTATTCCTAAATGATGATTTAGTTGTTAATTGACTTGATGGATCACCTATGATGAGATATTTTGGATGATCTTTCTTAAAGACCAAATCCTTTTCCAGTTGAGTTTGCTCTTCATTTAAAGTAGGAAGAGGTTTATTTGAATTTTCCTCACTCCTTATTTCTTATGGCTTGTCCACATTCTTTCCTTCTTTTCTAATATTCAGTTCACTCATGAGACCTGAAAGATTATTAACATCTTCTTCTTTTCTTGAAGAAGTGGGATCAGATTCATCAAAAATAACATGCACAGACTTTTCAATAATAAGAGTTCACTTATTGAAGAGTTTATATCCCGTACTGGTAGTAGAGTATCCAAGGAATTCCTTCATCGGATTTGGAGTCAAATTTGCGAAGGTTGTCTTTAGTGTTTAGAATAAAACACTTACAACCAAAGACTCTATAATATGCAATCTTAGTTTTCCTATTGTTCTATAACTCATAGGGTATTTTCTTTAATAAGGGTCTGACCAATACTCTATTTAACACATAACAAGAAGTGTTTATAGCTTTAGCCCATAAGTATTTAGGAAGATTGTACTCATTTAACATGGTCCTAACCATTTCTTGAAGAGTTTTTTTTTCTTCCTTTCTACCACACTACTCTATTATGGTGTTATAGGAGTGGAGAAGTTATGTGAGATACCATACTTAGCACAAAAGCTTAGAATTTTGCATTTTCAAACTCTCCTCTATGGTCACTTCTAATAAAATAGATCTTTAAATTCTTTTGGTTTTGAATTCTTTTTTGTTTTGATTTCTCTTAACAAAGATCTTAAAGACATCAAAACAAGAGTCTTTGTGAAGAAGGAACAACACCCAAGTATACTTAGAGTAATCATCTACAGTGATAAAAGCACAATGCATGCCTCCTAAGCTAAATATTCTAGTGGGTCCAAACAAGTCCATGTGAAGCACTTGTAAGAGTCTAAATGAACTTACTATGTTTTTTGCTTTAAATGAAGATTTTACCTATTTTCCTTTTTGACATGCTTCAAAGACTCCTTCCTTCACAAATTTGATTTCAGGTAGTCCTTTAACCAAGTTTTTACTTTTCAACTTGTTAAGAAGTTCCATGCTTGCATGTCCTAGCCTTCTATGCTAAGTTTTACCTTCATCCACTATAGATACTAGACACTTTGCATCATTGTTAATAAGAGAATTTAAATCAATCACATAAATGTTATGAAATCTCCTGCCAATAAACAAGATTTTGTTGTCACTCATTCTTGATGCATAGCAAGCTTGTGGTTCAAGCATAACTCTAAGGCGTTTGTCACAAAGCTAACTTATACTCAACAAATTATGTTTAAGTCCATCAACAAGCAAAACTTTATCAAGAATGTGTGAGTCAACATTGTTACCAACTTTACCTATGCCAACAATTTTGGCTTTCCCATTGTCTCCAGATGAACATTTCTAATTCCTTCAGATTTCTCTAGCTGCGTGAAAAACTTCCTTTCTCCTGTCATGTGCTTTGAACATCCAATGTCTAGATACCATTCTTACTTTTTTAACTTAGATATCAAGCACATCTACAAAACAAAAAGAATCAAGTCTTAGGTACCTAAATCTTTTTAGGTCCTAAAGGGTTAGTTCTAGCCATATGCTCATCATGCCTTCTAGTAAGACAATGATAGGCAATTTGGCATATACACCACAATAAAAACATTCACCATTAAAATGCACTAGTGTTCTATTTCTAGATAAAGCATGCACATGGTGTTTGTGAGATTTGTAACTCCTTTAAGCTAATTATCCAAGAGTGTTTCTCATGTGAGGTGCTCTTATGTAAGATGTCTTAAGCAAGATGTAAACTCATATAAATGAGTATGCCAATTTTTATGCCTTTAGAGACTTTGCCTCTTAGGCTTGTAAGAGTAATACTTGTAGCCATAATTTGCTCTGGAAGGAGTATGTCTTAATTGTGTGTGAATGGACTGAGACTTAAACTTTGTGCCATTAGTCTTGGAATTTCCCTTTATGAGAACTTTAGGCATTCTAATTAGGTTTGGCACACTAACTTCCTTGGCCTTAACAAAGATAGTTTTAGAAGTAGGAGTAGTAGAGGTGGAAGCATTATATCCTAATCCATGTTTTATGGATGGGCTCCTTTGAATTTCAAGGATGGAGTCTAGTTTCTTCTTTCCTTTGGTAAATTTGCTAAGGTTATCATTAAGCTTGGAATTCTTGGTCTTGAGGGACACAACCTCTTTAGCTATAGTATTTTGACTCTTAGCACAATCCTTTAAGGATTTGTTCTTTTTCGTAAGAGCAGAGGTGCTAGACTTGAAAGTCTCAACATTCATAGTCAGCTTGGTGATAATTAAATATAGCTCATCTCTATAACAAGAATCAAGTGGATTTACCTCATTCTCACCATCACTATCATTATCATTGCTAGAGGAATGCTCACTTGAGGACTCGTCTAATTTCTCCTCAATTACCATAAGACAAAGATTGGCTAGCTCTTGTTTGGTATCCTTCTTATTAGGTTCGAAGTCACTTGTGTCATCCCAAGTCGTCTTGTACACTTCATTATCTTTCTTAGAGGTGTATTTCTTAATAGGAACTTTGCTTCTCTTTAGCTTAGAACAATCTGACTTGATGTGCCATTTCTCATTGCAACCATATCAAATGAGTTTACTCTCACTACTTTTCTTTTTGTATCTCTTTGCCCTTTTACTCTTTGAGAGAAATCTTTTTACTTTGATTGTTATGAGGGCAAGGTGCTCATCTTCGTTGTTATTTTCATCATCACTAGAGGAATATATTAGCAAGCAAGAAGAAGAAGGGGATTCAGAGCATACCTCATTAGCTTTTAGGGCCAAATCTTTCTTTCTTAGTGTAGAGCTTTTAGATGTATTTTTAAGTGTGATTTCATGAGCCAGAAGCATTCGCATAAGTTCATCCAGAAATAGGACTTCTAGCTTAACTTTCAGCTTGTTAGCCTCCTCTATGGCTATCTTCTTAGTTTCCCACTTGTCCTTAGAAAGAGTTCTAAAAATCTTACTTCCTAAGAGTTTTGAGAGTGCCCACTATGTCAAGGTACCTATTGCACATCTCAGTTATTGTCTCACTAAGATGGTATATAAAAGTTTCATACATATAAGTATGCATTTGTATCTTCTTCTTATTTACTTCACGGGTGCCTTCATGCTAAGTTTGCAAAGTGTCCCAGATTTCTTTTGTCGATGTGCGCATTTGTAGTTTTACGTACTAAGATTTATGGATTGCACAAAAGAGAACATGCATAGCTCATCTATTCTTTAGGTTTGCCTTCTTCTCTTTAGTTGTCCACTCATTATTGGGCTTAGGAACTAGAACATCTCCAACCATTTTAGTTGGAACTTCTCTTCCTTCTTCAACAATGTCCCATAAATATATGGTTTCACCATCTAGAAAGATCTCCATCCAATTTTCCAATACCTGTGGTCTTCTCCTTTGAAGAATGATGGCTTGTGGATTGATTGTGATTCCTCATGACTTGCCATGATATTTACTTTGAGCACTTAAGCCTTGATAAAGAGACAAGCTCTTATAACAATTATTGTCCTTTAGTTCCCGATAAGTGAGGGTTGAATAGGGCAATGGCAAGTAAAAATAATGAAAATTAAGTGCAAAAATAAAGAGAAATTGACACAAATAATTTATAGATATTCGGTACAATCTTACCTACGTCCTCTCTTCTAGTCTTCCATCAGAGACTTTCACTATCAAGATAGATTCTAAGTGCTATCAATCACCTTTACACTAATAGTTTTTAGCCACTACTAAATAGTTATAAGTAGACTTTTGGGTGCTACTAAGACCATTTTCCAAAGTAGTTTGCAGGTACTACCCTAAACCTTTCACAAAAATGGTTTAAATCTACTAAGATCTGCTAAACCAAAAATCTTTCTCTAAATTATTTCAATATAAAGGTGAGAAAGAACACTCACACTCAATTAATAAGCAATAATGATCATACTCATAAATTATGTTTTACTTGGTGAGTTTTGAGAGTTGTCTTAAGCTTATTCGTTAACTCTATTTTTGAAGAAGTCATATGCAAGCTTTGACAATTGATCTTCCCTTAAAGCTAGATCCCACTTGTTTCACCCTTTTTGTTTGAAGATAGTTTTCACAATAGAATAAACTTCTTTTTTTACCCTTTTTCCTTTTTTTCTCTACTTAGTTTTGTTATGGAAGAGTACTTTTATAGGTAGAAACATGGAACTAGCCGTTAGAAAGAAGATTGTCACTCCATGTCATAAAGTCATCATTTAATGCCTATTGGACAATCTCCACGCCCATTATTGAGAGAAATTACAACTTCAATGGTCATTGAATTTATTGAAATGCACATTGGAACTAGCTGTTAAAGAGAGATCTGTCTAGACACTCTTCTTCTGACTTTCTCAATTTTTTTCATCACCAACTCCTTTAACAACTTTTAGAGCTCTTAACACCTATTGAAATTAAACTTCAACTCCTGTTGGGATATGGACAATGCCTGCTGCAAATCTCCAAAAGGATGTGAACTTGATGCTCTATTTTTTAAGATTTTGTATAGTGTTTTAATGGTTGTTGGCTTTGGTTTAGTGCCCATTAAAAGGTGTCCCAATGCTTGTTGAACATTTGAAAATCTCTAGTTGGAGGGTCTAGAAACTTTAGATTTGCATGGATGTTTTTATAATGCTTGTTGGTATAAGTCCAACACCTGTGTCGAGACTTCAAGGTTTATGTTCACAATAAGTCATTTGGTCCAATGCCTACTACGAAAATGCAACATCTATTGAGGTAATGATGAGCAACGCCCATTGTAAAATTACAACACCAGTTAGGGAGGTTAGCTTATGAAGCCTATGTGTTTTCAACATTAAACACCTATTGTGCCATAAGAGAGTTGATGGTTGAGGGGTCCAAAAACCTTAACTTATATTTGGTTGTCACTTCAACGCCTGTTGATGAAGTTACAACACTTGTTGAAATGAAACAACACCCGTTGGCTTTGAATACTAAAAGTTTCTCTGAAAACTCTTCTTTTTAAAGCCTTTGATTAAAAAATTGATGTACCTACATGATCTTACACACAAACTCAAACAAGAGTTAGCTTTTAGATATGTTTGTAATCATAAAAAAAGTTTGGTTTACCAAAAACTCCCAAGTTAGATCCAATAAAATCTTCATCATAAAAGGTGATTTATCCTTTGTGGGTGACCAAAATAATGGTATCATTCGAAGTGGCCTCCCTAGAGATAATTAGGCTTGACAAAGCTTCTATCATGGCCTTATTATGCTATGAGAAAGTGACGAGCAACTGCCATACATTGATCTGAGCTGGCATTTTCTTTAATTATTTCACTATAGGGTTATCTTTCCCTTTCTCCTTCACTATAAGCTTGTCATTTTCCTTTTCTACTTTTGGTTCCTTAGGAGCCTCTCTATTGGGTTAATACTTTTCACTTCGAGTCACATTATTCACATTTTCTTCCTCTTTCTCTTCATCACTTTCTTCCTATAGCTTAATCATCCTCTTCCTTTTCACCTTTTTTATCTGTTCATCTGAGTTGTCTTATAGGTTGATAATGTTAACCACAATAACATTCTTTGTTGGTACTTCTCGGCGACCATAATAACTTTTTTAGGAATTCTATAATTTATCATAAATGCCCTTAAATTAGGAGGTGGAACATTACGATAGTTTAAGAGAGGGTTCCCTCTTATGCGTGGTCTCTTTGGATTTGGTAGAACAATTACATTATTCTCAATGAGGTCCTAAATCTTGTACCTCAACCTATAACAATCATTAGTCATGTGTTTGGCTCCTTAATGAAAAGCACAATAAGCACTTGTAACATATCCCTTAAACAATGGATTAGGAGGTGGTCTTGATGCTAAAGGCTTTAACAGCCCATTCGTGTATAGTCTTTCAACTGCCTTAGAAAGAGGCATCTTAAATCCTTAAATTGTCTTAGAGCTCTTATTGTATTCACATAGGTTGTCCTGTTCCCTTCCCCTTACGACTGGCATAAGGCACTTCTTCTACCCCCATATTGTTTTTTGACTCAAACTCCAATTCTTTTGCTTGTAAACTAGTCTCTTTAAGGTCCTTAAAATTTCTTATGCTAGGTAATGCCCTTTTGATAATCATTTGGATCCATTCCCTCGTAGTTGGTCTAGTAATGGTCTTAGAGGCAGTCTTCTTCCACTTTTTTATGTAGTCATTAAAGCTTTTGCTAGTTTTCTGCTTCAAAGACTCTAAATCCTGTAGGGTGACTTCTAGGTCTGAATTACAAATGTAATGCTTCTCAAAAGCCTCCATTAACTCTTTTCAATCCTATCTAATTCAGTAGATTGAAATACCAAGTATTGGCAGACCCTTCTAGTGACAACTAAAAAAGCTCTAGCTTGGTGTTCATTAGCACTCTAGTTGTTTTCATAACCAGCACCTACAAACAGACATGATTCTTAGCATTCTAAATACCTGTGAACTTCAAGAGCTCAAGTATATGGAAATTAGTTAGAAGTTTCTCCAACTTACAAGTAAGCAATTCCTCGATATTAGTTCTCCTCTCGGAACCTTTAGCGCCTAAGCCCTTTTGGATGCTTTCTAACTACTTAGTGAAGTCATCAAATTGAGTTCTCTCCATCTCACTCTTTATGGTCTTATATAAAATGACCGTAGAGCTTCCCATCTCCTTAGCAAGCTTGCTCTCATGGTATTCCTTCATCCCAAATAGGTCATCACTAATCACCACGGGTTGGGGCACCTTCATAGGTGTGTTCCCCTTATTAACCTTGCTAGAAGATCTGCCTCCCTTATTTAATATCTCTTTAACATACTTATTCACGTCCTCAACAATCCTATCTTCCACCTTGAGACAAATGTCGACATCATCTCATCTAGAATCTCTGACAATATGGTAGCTTCCATGAGTATATCAATTCTTTGGATCACGCTTGTTGTCTTACTCTTCATAACAAATCGATTACCCCTTCTCGTCTAAAATGGTTTGGATGGAGCTATGATGGGTGTAAGATAAGAGTTATTAGTATGATGCATTTATGAGTAACAAATGCATGTATGCATGAAATGCACATGCTATTTAGCAAAAGACCCTTTCAACCTTATTCCTCCCACTCACGAGATCTATACATAGGATTTATAACACATTTTATATCATTTATAGAAGAGATAACTTGCTACAAAATATAGATACAAGCTTATAAGTTAGTGCAGTTACTAGGAATATATATATATATATATATATATATATATA
>CATIWR010021496.1:0-45574 GCA_949677035.1 Omphalea diandra | reverse complement strand
TTCTTCTCAACTGAAATTAACCTCTCATGACATGTTAATCATGCATGGTTAGTGAGAATTATAGAGAAATTGAGGTAGAGCTCTTGGATGGAAGTTAAATCCAAGAGAACAAAAGCTGTTTGTGCTGTGTTTTGCTGTCAGAGAAGAATTTTGTACCCCCGATTTCAGAACCCTAGAAGAAGAATTAAGAGAAATTTAAATGATTATTAAATGGGATGTGACACAATCCATTACTCTTGAGGGACTATTTGTTATAAGTCCTTAGTTGTGTTCCCCAGCTCAATGGGAGTAGGATTGTGGTGAGTTCAAGTATTTAGGTTGGGACACTAGGGTTACTAATGATTGTCTG
The DNA here is from genome assembly GCA_949677035.1 of Omphalea diandra. Taxonomy (NCBI): domain Eukaryota; kingdom Viridiplantae; phylum Streptophyta; class Magnoliopsida; order Malpighiales; family Euphorbiaceae; genus Omphalea; species Omphalea diandra. The sequence continues at coordinate 45,225 of CATIWR010021496.1, read as the reverse complement.
ATCATGGTGATCGATCAACATGCATGTTGCTTCCTCCTTTAAGCCCTATTTGGTGTAATATTTTCAAATGCTCTAATGTTATCGAGTCCTGTTTGGTTGCCATGCTAGAGGAATTGGGCATGCTACATTATTTTGACTAGGGATCCGTAGCGCTAGCATTCCTCTACCATTACATTAACTAATGCTTTGAGGGCAAGGGATACATGTGTAGTGCTTAAAAGAGCTAATCATAAGTATTTACTAACTTTTTTTTCTTTTGTGCTTTAGTCATGTCTTGCTATTTTTTTAAAATTTATGTCATTTTTGTTTGAAAGGCATAGAGTGTGAGGGTTGGGCCTTGTAGAATATGTGATGGGTAATAAAGCACAGTGTCTTAAGATGAGTCGTCCATTGTTGCTAGATGTGTTCACCATAACACAATCACGCTGGACTAGGTATGCTTCCTGCATAAATCTAATTATGTGAGTTATAATCATTTATCTTTATAACCTAGTCTTACACTTACAGTATATTTTCTCTTTGTTTGTCTTTTTTGCTATAGTTACACCTCAACTAGAGGGGTCTTATGCAAACATGCCCACTAGAGGTGGCTAAGGTTGAGGTTATTTCGTATGATCATCATTTGATGGTGGCGCTATCCCTTTGAGAGTGGTATATTAGAGATCACATTTTTCACTAATGCTAGGGCTTGCACGAATGACCTATCCCTCTGGGATTGGTATAGTGGAGATCAGATTTTTCGCTAAAGTGCTTACGATAGCACTGTGTTACATGCCTAAGGAGTAGCTATTTTATGCCAATACTCTCTATAGGTTATGGATGGTAAGGACACTTATGGGGAGCCTTCCTTCATCAAATGCAGCTGATGAGGGGGTTGTTTTATAACATACAGGTTAGGGTATTACTACTCAGGCAGCACGAAAACCTACAGCTCCTTCTTCTACATCTAGTGCTACTACTGTTTAAGGTCATATATGGGCCTACATATCTTTTGTCAAATGGTGTGGAGTCCATGGTGGTGGGTGACTTAACTTTTATGTCAAACAATCTGGTGGAGCCCATGGTAGTGGAGTCTTGCATGACTTCACTAACTAAATTCATGATGTTACTTCAGATCACTCGGTCTGTTTGTACATTTGAGCAACTGTGACCACATATGTAAGTACTCTCTAAGCTCTTTTATTTTGATTTCACAACACATTATGTTTCTAAGGATGCTTTTATCCCCCTTCTTGCAGATTCCTCATGTATAAGTCAATACCATATTCGACCTGATTGCTGCTGTGAAGTGGGCCTTGACATAATAGATGTGTTCTTTATAGGTTAGTAAGAAAAAGTAAAATAATACATGCATGCATCTTTATGTTTTGAACATTGTGTGTTTTTTGTCGTACCTATCCTAACCCTCGTGTTTCTTATAATAGATGATCTAGGGCTGGAATCACGAGATTAGAGAGATGGATCAGCGACTTGCAAAGGTAGAGGCAGAGGCAGAGATCGTGGCCTTGGTTCAAGCAGCTACGAAGAACGACTTTATGGTGATAGATGGTGAAGATAAGGATAATTAGGGGACCCCTTTTTCCTTGTTTGGCTATTTAGGACATTTTTCTTTCTCTTTTAGTACAAAACATTTAGTTATTACTTTACACCATTATACAGTTTATTAGGTGATACAAAAGCCCAATTTTTAATTGCTTGCTTAAAATTGAGGCGACACTACATCCCCCTCATATCAAACTTTGATATTTTGACTACTTATAAAAACTTAATTCTTTGACGCTAGTTATGTATTTTGAACATGTGTTACTACCTTTTTATATGCTTTATGGAATAGGTTGCAATTACATAATGAAAAGGCTGCTTGACTTTTCTTATGAAGTGAAGGTTATATGACTTAAGCTAATGTTTATATAGCTTAGCTAGAAGGCTATATAGACTTGTCGAAAAGGGTTTGATTCTGAGCTATAAAAACCCACTTCTAACTAACACTTCTCATTTGCTACTTCTAGCCCCTAACAATGTTGAGAACCTTCCTGAGGTCCCTCATACCTAAATCTGGCCTAACATACCATGGACAGGTTTTTCTGCACTTTGTTACCTCTCTTCTGTCCACCTTGACATACACTTTTTATGGGCTACTTACAATTTATGGGATTCCACTATTCATACTTTTCATTTCGGGGATAGAGAGATCTACCTTTTGTTAGAGCAGTTTAGTGCCATTCTCGGCTGTCATGTCATGGTTGTATACCATATCGTGTTGCATCAGTTGGATTACCCACATGTTTAGAAGATGGTGGAGTTATTTTATATGTAGTATGAGGAAGTACTCGGGTACACATTGTCACGTGTTACCCTAATGACTTACGAAGGTTATGCCATTCTTTCTGCCTTGGCCTCATGCACGTTTCATGACCTAGTCCATGTGCATTGCCAGTTTAATGCTCCTAAGTTTGAGTTGTCATTCCTCCCTTCATTTATGGAGGGTCCCTTATCCTAGCGCTTTTTGGATATAATTGAAGCTACATAGACTAGCCACTATATATATGACTTTTATACTAGTTGTGATTCTTAGTGTGATGAGGACACAAACTACATTGCACAGTTACGTGACCTTTAAAGTTATAGGCATCAGATTGACAAATGGTAGATAATGATCTTCCATAAAAAATATTGTTTTATATTTACTTCCCATTTAAAAGCATTATGACCAATTCACTTTAATTATGTACATGTTCTTCCATTTGATGCTACGCTTAACACAAATCATATACATTTTGCACATTTTACGTTAATTAAGTACATAATTTCTACTTTTAATATTGGTACATTAGAACATCCAATTATCTTGCCCAGTGCCTCTATCTTGCTGGCCCTTCGCTCATTCATCCTTCCCTTCCCCATCGTTGCTTAGTTATCTTATCAATGGTCCCCTAAAGGTCGATCGCATTGTCTTAACTTTTACTTGCATTTATTATGTTAATTTTGTATGCTCTAATTCTTGTCTAAGTTGTCCCATTAGTTTTTCAACTTAGCAAGCTCTTTCTTCTACTTTTTTTTCTTCTTTTATTTTATTTATGCCCTAATTTTTGCCTAACCCACACTTTTGGCTTTTCAACTTGGCAGGCTATTTTACATTTCTCACACCTCATGTGAAATATTTCTTAAATATGTCTAAATTCACCGTTCGATGAATTCATTCCTTTCAATATATGCTAATTTGAACACGCCACCAGAGTATATTTGTTTGACCACATAGGGACCTTTTTAATTTGGCTGGAATTTTCATCGAGGATCCTGTGTCTATAGTGAGACTGCTAAAACACTAGATCACTAACCTTTATCATGCTTGGTTTAATTTTCCTATTGAACGAATGGGTCATCCTAGCTTGATACAACTAAACATTATAGAAAGCCTTCATTCTCTTTCATCCAACAAAGCTAATTATTCAAATCTATTTCTTACCCATTAGTACTAAGGGATGTCAAACTCTACTGGCAGCTGTAAAGACTTTTCTTTTAATTCAATCAATAATACTGCCTCTATTCCATACACCAAAGAGTACAATGATATCCTAGTCGACATTCTTATCATAGTTTTATAACACCCCTATAAGGCCAATAGTAACTTTGAATGTCAGTCTGTACAATTTAACCATATTGGCAATGATGGCTTGACATTATTATTTGCTACTTCCACTACTTCATTAGCCTACAATCTATAAGTCGATGATTTTGTAATGGATTACTGTGCATTTTTCCAACATAACCTTGACTTTTGCCTTGAAATACCATTATTTGTAACAACATGGTACGGTACACCATAATGGTAGATGAGGTTCTTCTCAATGAATCATGCCACCTATTTTGGCCCTAGCTTACCAAAGGCTTCAGCCTCTACCCACTTCGATAAGTAGTCCACTATTATTGCAGTATACATATGCCCTCTTGTAGAAGCTGACTTTATTTCTTTGATCACATTGATGCCTTATGTTGTAAATGTCGAGGTAAGGCCAAATTTTGTAACTTTATTACTGACAAATGACTGAGACTAATGTGATTATGACATTCATGAGAACTCTGAACCTTCTGAGTATAGTCATATTCCATGGTGGTCCAACAATATCCAAGTCTTAGAATCTTCCTTGCCAACTCCAACATGACCTCCTTTATGACCCTATTAGCTTATTCCTTTGCCACACATCACAAATGGACTATGTTAAACATTCTTTTATGCATTACCCTTTCATAAACTGAAAACTACAAAGATAACCTTCATATCACATCTTTATTCTTCTTTTCAGCTTCTTTAAGGTATTTTATGCTTTCCAAATACCTTTGTATATCAAAATACCAAGTATGGTTCTCCACTAATACTTAAATCACCCCTTTACCCATGTAACACAGGACCCTGGATCAAAGTGTAAATAATGGTTTCATAGGCATTGCCTTTGGTCCATCCCAAATGGAGACTAGAGTAGCTAGGGCACCGACCATTACATTCTCTTCTATTGGTAGATGATGGAACATTACTCTCTAAAAATTTTATGCCAACCCTTATATGTGTTCTTAATATGGGCCTAAACATTCTTCCTTCAGTTCCCACTCTTCCATTACTTGCAAAATGGTCAGTAGCGAGTCCCCAAACATCTCTACCATCTTAACTCTTACTTGTTTCAAGAGTTCAAGATCGAGTGCACATGCCTTATACTTAACCATGTTATTAGTAACTTTATAGTTCAGCTTATTAGCAATAAGGAACATCTCCCCTTCCTGTGAGATTATAATTACTTATACACATGTCCCTTTCTTGTTTACAGCTCCATTGAACTATAATCCAACCTAAAGGCTAAATTACTCATAGCTCTTCATCTGGGAACTAGGAAAGTTTATATTCTCCTTCTTCGAAAGGCTACTATGCCAAGTACTTTGAAACTGCTCGTCCTTTGATCACCTTCTTGACTATGTACTTAATATCAAATTTAATCAACAGGATTAACCATTTTACCAATCTTTTAGTGAGGGAAGGGGCCTTATGTAAGTTTTTAATCGAGTTAAGCTTTGAAACCACTTCTACCAAATATGACTAAAAATAATGCCTTAGTTTCTTTATCACCCATACTAGTGTAAGACATATCTTTTCCACCTAATTATACTTCTCCTTATAAGGCAACAACTTATTATTAAGATAGTACACCACATATTTGTTTCTTTTCTTATCCTATTAAGCTAGCACTGCGCCAACATAACTATCTTCTAATGTCAAATATAAAGTTAGTAGCTTTTTAGGGTTGGTAGCTTTAACACTGGGGGAAGTCAGATACTCTTTTATCCTTTTGAAAGCCTTTTGACACTATTCATTCCACTTTACTGGCTAATCCTTTCTTAATAGCTTGAAGATTGGCTTACAAATGGGGGTTAATCTTATTGTAAACCTACTAATGTATTGCAAATGACCCATGAAATCTTGAATCTCCTTATATGCCTTAGTCGTAGGCATTTCCTAAATAGACTTTACCTCATATGGATCCATTTTGATTCCCTCTTCACTGACTATATTTCCTAATAGTTTATTAGAGGTATCCTTGAGCACACAATTCTTTGGATTCAACCATAAGTTGTACTCATCGACTTTTTTTATAAATTTTTTGAAACTTTAAAGTGCTCGTCCCTAATTTTTGATTTCACATTATGTCATCCACATACACCTCTACCTCTATATGAATCAATACATGTAGCAGGGCAGTTGCCATTATCTGGTATGTCACTCACACGTTCATTAGCCCAAATGAGACCACCTTGTAGCAATACATCCCCCACTATGTGAGAAAAACGATCTACATGTTATATGTAATAACCATGAGAATTTAATTATACCTAGATAACCCATCCATGAAGGAATACATGACACTAGTTACAACATTATCAACCAACATGTTTATGTAAGGTAAAGAAAAATTGTCCTTTGGGCATGCCTTATTCAAATCTCGATAATCAAGACATATCCTCACTCTCTTATCCTTCTTCTTTGCTAGCACTATGTTGGCTAACCATTCAAGATAGTCCACCACATTTAATAACTTGGCATGTAGTTGCTTCACTACTTTTTCCTTGACCAGTGGGCCGACTCAGGTCTTATCCTTTGAAGCTTCTACTTTACTGATTGCATGTGTGGATAAGTCAAAATTTTGTATTCTTTAATTATCTTATTAACCCTTAGCATACCCTTGTACATCCAGACAAAAACCCTATGATATTTCATGAGTAGTTGTTTAAACTTCCTTCGCTCCTTTAGTGTGACATCATTGTTGATGACCAAGATTTTTGGATTTTCTTGTATATAAGATTAAATGTTATGGTATGCAAAGAATTAATGTTAATGTGCTCATGAAATGATGCATGCTATGCACATTATAATCATGGAACACATCACATAAGTAATCAAATCCATCATTTATTGATTTAAATTTAGAAAGAAATACATCATCGTCCTCAAAAAGACTAGAAATAAGAACATCAATAGTAACAAGAAAGTCCCCCTTTTATAGTTATCTAGCAAGAGCCTTTTCCTTTGATTCACCCTTTACTTCATTAGCCATAACCTTAAGCTTATCATTTTGTATTCACAACAACCTTGACACTCTCTCAAAACTCTATTTCATCATATCATCCCTTAATTCAATTTCATAAATTTTGCATATAGTATTGCTCCATCAGCTATGGTAGGCTAAGTTTCCACCATAATGTTTTGCATTTCCTTGCCATTTACTTCCTCAATGCAGTTCATAATCTTATTCTTAATGTCCTCTAAATTTATCCCTGTGTACACAGCCTCAGTAAACTTACACAACCTAGTATTCTTTCATTATGAATCCACAGAGGATGTATCCTACTTTATCAAGTTAGACCTCTACTTTGTGTGATCTTCCTCTGTGGCCTAGAAACTTTGATCTAGCAAATACTGGTCCCTCTTTTCATCAGTGATCTTCTTCTTGCCATTCCATGGCCATGTAAATTAATGACTGTATAGAACCATAAACTCACTCGATTCTTGATCATCCTTTATCTCTATAACATGTTTCCTTTCCTTCTTCCTTTTCTTCTAACCATCCTTTTATCTTGATGAGTCCTCATAATTTCAATATTCTAATTCACCAATATCTAACTAGAAAAAACCTTTCTTGATTTCATCTATATCCCTACCTAGTGACTCCTTATTCTCGATTACTTCATGCATAATCATGTTAGTAGCCTCTCATTCTTTTACAAATAATTCGATAATGGTCCACGCTAGTCCCTCACCCTTAGCCTTTGATTCTTTACCACTATATCCCAATCCTTCCTCATAGTCTAGGTGGGGATTTTCAAAAACTTTCATAAGCCAATGGAATTCTTCCTTAACCCCTTTCCTATAAGAAAGTTCATATTCTTCATAACTCTCATTACCTTTGAATCAACCCATTTATCTATGACTTTGGCAACCTAGAACCCTCAAAGTTGCAAAACAACCATGCTCAAAGCTAATACAATTTCACCAACCTTCACAAAAATGGTCATAACCTCTCCTTTATAAGGGATCTTGACTTTTTATTGAATAGTAAAAGGCACCACCCAGTATGTGGTACCATGGTCTCTATAGCGACAGCGAAAAAATGATTAGAATATCCAAAACTATGAATTCCACTATTACTTCCACTGTCTTTGTTTTTACCAAAGTCTTGAACATACTTAAAGCTAGCCTTCTACTATCATTATAAGCTTGAATGACACTTCTAGAAGCTCCTAAATCTTTCTCAAACAAATCAAAATTATGCAACAACTTCAATAGGCAAATGTTAATTATATAGCCATCATTAACCATCATATATGGTTGCATCCCCTTTCACCTCAGCTCAAATGAACAGGGCCAAGTTATGATCCTTTCCTTCTAAAGGCAGATCCCTATCTAAAAAAGTGATTTTACCCTTGTGAGTTATTAATGGAACAACATCTAATGCAATAACATCCTTTAGAGTAGCTTTTTTTTGAAATAACCAAGCTCGACAAAGCCTCCACTATGTCCTTCTTTTACTCTTGAAAGGTGATAAGCAACTCCTAAATAATGATATCGGCTAGCATCTTCTTCAACTATTTTGCAATGGGATTTTTGTCTTCCTTCTCCTTCATAATGAGTTCATCCATCTTTTTTTCTCAACCCTTATTTCTTTAAGGGCTTATCTGTTAGGGTCGTATTTCTTGTTGCGTGTCACATAACTCACCTGATTATTTTATTTATCTTCATCACTATCTTCGCATAACTGGATCATTCTTTTCCTATACTATTCTTCCATTTCTTCATATAAACTCTACCAGGGATTAATAGTGCAAACAACTAGAGCTACCTTTCAACCATTGTGATAGTAGCAATAACAACATCCTTGGGAATCTTAAAATCTATCATAAATGTCTTTTGACAAGGGGGAGGAACATCTTGATAGTTTGGAAGAGGGTTCCTTCATATGCTAGGTGTAAAATTTGATGGAATAATCATCTTGTTATCGATGAGATCCTAAATTACATGTCTCAATATGCAGTAGTCATTGGTGTTGTAACTTGTTATTTGTTGAAAAACATAATAAGCATTGTCATCATACCCCCTATGCAGTGGATTAAGAGGTGCTCTAAGTGCTAGAGGCTTCAACACTCTTTTCTTTTGTAACCTCTCAAATTCCTTAGACATAGGCATCCCTAAATTAGTGAATTGTCTAGGTGCTCTTACTGCATTTACATAGACCATCTTATTCCCTTCGGTCTAGGGCTGAGATGAGGCACTTTTTTTCCCTTATACTGTTTTCTTGACTCAAATTCCCACTCCTCAACTTGTAATTCTACTTATCGATGGTCTTCAATGTTTTTGACCAATATTCCTCTAATTTTAGTACCAATACTAGGCAAAGCCCCTTTATAATCATTCTAACCTATTCTCACTTTGTAGGCCTTGTGGTCACCTCTAAAGCCATATTCTTTCATCTCTGAATGTAGTCATTGAAGCTCTCATCACCCTTTTGCTTTAAAAACTCTATGTCTGATAGTGTGTCTTCTTGATATGAATTACAATCATAGTGTTTCTCAAAAGCTTCAGTGAACTCCATCTAGTCTTCCCTGATAGTGTTTGGTTGATTGAAGTTATAGGTTTTTATGAATCCTTCCAATGAAAATTAAAAAAGCTCCAACATAATGTCTATCAGGACTCGAGATGCCTTCATAATTATCACATATCAATGGACATGGTTCTTCACATTTTTTGTTCCTATGATCTTTGGTAGCTTAGGCATATGAAAGTTAGCAGATAGTTTCTCAAGTTTGTAAGCAACCAATTCTTCAATATTTGTTCCCTTCTCTAAGCCTCTAACACCTAATGCCTTCTATTTTTTCTCTAACTATTTAGTGAAGTCATCAAACAGGGTGCTCTCCTTCTCACTCTCTAAGGGTTTATCTAAAACAATAGTTGTACTCCATATTTCCTTAGCAAGCTTACTTTCATTGTATTGTTTCATCTAAAACAAATTATCATTAATCACCATAGGTTTGGATGCTTCCACTAGTACTTTCCATTTGTCAATTCTATTGTCAGAAGTCTTCTTCTTTTTTAGAATTTTGTTGACATGTTTGTTTAGTTCCTTTTTTTCAGAATTTTGTTGTCCATCTTTTCTTTCATCTTGCGATTGAAGTCTACCATTATTTTTTCCAAGACCTCTAATGGTATAATTAGCTCCATGACTAGATTAACCTTTTAGTTTATGCTGAGAGTCTTACTCTTTCTAGCAAGTTGATTTCCCCTTCTCTTTTACGAGAGTATGGATAGAGTTATGATGGCTGCAAGATAAGGATTATCAGTATGGCATATGAATAAGTAATTGATGCATGTATACATGATATGCACATGTTAATTTGCATGAAATCTTACCATCCTTACTTCTCCCACACACGAGGTCTAATGGCTCTTTCCTAAGTATGGTCCTATTTTTATACCATTGTAGGGCAAAGAACGCATGATGTTACCCCAAACCAAGAAGAGTTAGAGCCTCAAAATAACTTACGCATGAAGGTATTAAAAGGAAGAACTCTTTACATTACTTGAAGAAATATATACAAGCAAAGAATAAAATCTTTTTAAGGAGAGAGAGAGAGAGAGAGAGAGATGTACAAGAAAAACAATTTACATGGTGAGAAAAGGGAAATACATAAGTATTTAAATGTGAGGATAATTATGCCAAAAGGAGGGTAGGGTAAAATTTATGCTTACATTAGGGGATGGTAACCATGTTCTTTAAGGACATTAGCTCTTCTTTGAAGAAATCCAAAAAGTTGGGTAATGTATTCCAATATATTATCAGCTCTTACAAGTGACTAAAGGCTGGGAGGGTTGTTATAGTTAATGGCTTTCATATGCTTAAGGGGTGATTATTGCGATCACCCATTCAATATACCTGAAGGAACTAGGCTCATGAGTGATGAAACCTCATTGCAATCTTCTAAGCCCAAATGGAGCTTAGGTCTCAAGTTTAGAGCACCATCGATTTATCTAAGGGCAATTAGTGCTCATAGTGAAGTGTGAAGGCTACATGAATGCAAAGGGATATTCAATAACAAGTTTAAAATATTAAAAGTGAACTAGAGATTAATGTGAAGTCAATTTCGAGTCCCCAATAGAGTTGCCACTATGAGCGCTTCAGTTTCACTTAAACTAGTGGAATCTTGCTTGTAACTCCTATCTTTTATTGATCATTAAGGGATCTAGATGACGGGGTCATATGTTGGTAATAACTTTTAATCATGGCACATTATTTGTATCAATAGGGAACCCTAAGGGCCTCATGTAAGATAGAAACATCTTTTCCAAAGTTGTGGTCAACGAGGGACTAAGGCAGGATAATACATTGATACCATCCCTAGGTGAAAATGTGGAGTTGCCACCCTACTTTTGCTAGGACAAGAATCCAGGAAAGGCAAAATATGAACCTAATATAAGTTAATTAGTAGGTCTATTTCATATTCACCACATCATAAAATTGGGTATAGCATTGGGAAGAGGTTAGGCACTCTCAAAACACTCGAATATTGGCATTCGACCATTGGGCATCTTTGGTTCACTCTTAATATCTGAATCAAGTTATTCATTAGTACAATTAATGCCCCTAAGCATTTATCTAAATGTGGTTCACTTAGGCAAGTCAATTCATTAGCTTAAAGAGGTAGGGGATCGTGCATCATAGCTAATGGGATAAGTATGCATTGTCATCTACTCATCTACATTCAAACATCAAAGAGGGAATGGGGGGTCATGCATCATGTCAAACGGTCTTATACATTCATTATTCACACATTATATTATCCATACTTAAGTATTAAATAGGGTGGGGGGGTCATGTATCATAATATAGGGGAGATTTGCATTCATCCATCGTTCATGATTACAAAAGGTGACCATTGAAACTGACATATGATCTTGTTCAAACATACCACAAACACCCAAAACAAGAAGATACTGGTGAATGAAATAAGTATGAAACAAATCAAATGATCTCAAAGCACAAGGAATGATTATAACACATATTACGATCTCTCCCATGCAAAAGATGTACAAATATATATTATACCCCCACACAATTATTTAGCAAGCAAACAAAATCAAAACACATGAATCATAGGATTCAAAAGAGATAAAAACATACATAAAGGTATTTATAGGAGGTTCAATGGCCTAAGGCAAAAACTCATCACAAGAGGGATCCTAAGATTGATGAATCCTCACCCTATGAGGCTTTAAAAGGGCATGGCATCCATAGCTCTACTAACTATAAAGGAATGTTATAATGCAAATCAAAAGGGGAATCACATAACCAAAATACTATTCATGTATTTCTAAACACAAATAAAACAAAAAAAAAGGACTTTCAAGGTCATTGGAATCCCAAGTTGCTCTCTTGGTCATTGTCCCAAAATGATTAAAAATATAATTTAAATCATCATTAGATCTACATTAGAGAGCATGAATAATGAGATAGCAAGAACCATTAAAACTCTTGCAAAACCTATCAAAACTCCATTTTTTATATGAATAGGGGTCATTGGCTATCTACCCTTGCCCTATTCTACCACTAGAGTGATAAAGAAACATAAAAGAATAGCTTGGATAATAGAAATTCAGATGAGGAGGAAAGTAGTTTCACAAATTTATGCTTTGGAAACTAAGGTTGTATAGTTGAGAATGGTGGGTTGTACAACCTATATAAAGGATGTGCAGCCCCCAAATCCTAGATTTCTAAAAATATAAAGAAGATGAAGAAGAGGGATAATAGGGGTCTAAGAACCCTTTGCATGTTTCAATGCCTTAGAGGTTTACAAGGTGTTCCATGTCCTCTTAAAAAAAAAAAGGAATGTTTAAAAGGTGAAGAGAAAGACCTAGTTCCACCTTGGAATTAGTTGGATGAGTTGGGGTTTTAGGGTTTTCTATGTTAAGTTTGAGTTGAGAATCAATTTTGATAGATTAATCTTAGGGTTTCCAAGCCCCTTCTTTTTCTTTAAAATGGGGGCTATTTAGAGGTATGGGGTGAGTACATAGTGTTAAAAGTAGTTCTAGTTTCACCATGGACATGTCTAATCATAGAGAGGGAGATGAATATCTTGGAATTACGGTTTGCACGTGGGTTGGACAATCAGGAATGAGTTATACGTCACTTTGCTAGGGTTGTGCAGCCTTGGACTTTAAGGGGGACCAATTTTAGACAGATCTATGAACTAGGGTTTTAGCATAGATTGTATAACATTGTGTAAGACTGTACAACCCTGCTTGATGTGTTGTACAACCTAGGTTGATGGGTTGTATAACCAACTGAGCATGGTAGGCATATTTGGGTTTGGTTTTAGGCTTGATGTTGGACTTCTATAAGGCTTTCTAATGCTTCTAATCTCTTCTTTTGGTAATTTCATTTGCATTATGGGGAATTGGTTCAATTATCTTCATCTTTAGGCTTTGCATCTAGTAGTCCAAAATCTAATATTTATGATGACCTATTTACAACCACAGCTTAAAGATAATTTGCTTATAATAGAAGAAAGAGAAGAAGAAATAATCAAACTAATGATATTTGATGACATAGACTTCAAACTTTAAAGCTCTTAGATGATTATCCTATTGCTCCTTTTTTCTCCTAAACCCTTGCTTGATTTATTTCTTTACCTTGTAGGTGGCTATTTGATGCCCTAGATGGGTTATTCCCCTCATACCCTAAATCTAACTTCTTTCTATTCTTAAATGGCCCTTTTCTCCTCCCTTCAAATAAAGAAGCTTGAATCTCCTACAAATAGGCAAAAGAATCCCTTTCAAATCAGTGTCTCACTTAGAATTTATAGCAGCGCATGATCATGCGATGATGTAATAACTTTTGCCTTTCTAACTTTTTAGAGGCACAATTGTGCCTTATGTCTACGCCTTGCATATGGTTGTTGTGTTCTTGAGTTATTTAGGTACACAACCATGTCTACAAGCCATGCCTTGCCAAGATATCTTACATCACAAAGTCTTCATGGCACACTGTTATGTCTTCTAGTCGTGTTCCACCTTTTCCACCTCAATCTTCATTGTTTCCTTCACTTTGTCCTATAAAAAAATCAATACCCATGCATTTGGTCCATTATTAAGCAAAATTAAGCATTAAAGCATGAGTTTGAAGGGAAAAAACATCATTAGAACATGATGAATTTAACACCAAACAAATTCCCTGAAACATAAACTCTTGCTTATCCTTAAGCAAGAACTAATCCTAATAAAATCTAATAATTCAAATGATGAAGAACATGTTCCTAAGTCTTAAAAAGAAGTTTATCTCAAGATGCCAAAATTTTCATCAATTAACTAAATAGACTAACAACAACAATAAGGTCCTTACTAACATGCTTTATTTATAATCAATTAACATAATGGAGTGTGTCTGTGTCTTGGCAACATATTGCACTTAAACTTTAACTTCCAATCGCACATAATCCAAGCAATATTCAACTTTAACTTCTTGGAAGTCATACATGACCTTAGCCAAAACTATCCCACATTTTTCCACCAATGTAGATCTTAGCAACCTAAGGATCATAAGGTCTTTTAGGCTTGCAATGTAAGGCTAGGGTTAAGGCTATCAAAAAGCTATCAAGTCCAAAGAGAAGAGAATGATATCAAAACATGACTTATACCAATAATACAAATTGTAATGGTGATTACTGAGTTCATTTATCATGCTCATTCCTTGCAATAAATTTTAAAATACATCCATACATATAGATACTTGTTTATAATGGTTATTCTTCTTTCATTGCTTTTCTTTTCTTTTTTAATTCTTTTTTCTCCCTTGTAATTATGTACATAAGTAATAATTTACATAAACATAGAGCTATATTGTAACTCATTCTCTTGATAGAGAGGTAAAAGATGATCTAGATTATATGGTTATAATATGGATAATGGTTAAATAAAGAAGATGTTATTTATACTCACAAGTAAGTATATATAAAAGACTTAAAATGGGTGACAAAGGTCAATGCAAATCAAGTTATGGATTAGGAATAATGGGGCAATCAAAGAATGCCTTAATCATCTCTTTAAAGTTGCCAAGTTTTAGGATTTTTCCTCAAAAGATGGTTTAGCAAGTTTTAGAAAGTGTAGAAGAGTCCATTCACCTAAGTCATGCAAGTTACCACTTTCAATTTTAAAATCCATATTTTATTAAGGTGTGTTCAAATTGTTTTATTATGATATTAACTATAAATCAACCATATAAACCAAGACCAAACCATTATCACAAGTAAATTTAGCACAATTGATTTAAACTAGTTATCATATTCTTCATTGATTATTTAACTTAAAACCTCCAAACAATTCCTTAATCATCTAAATAATTAAATTTTAACATTCAAATAACATATTTAGCATATGAAATCCCTTAATTCCTTTAAACTTAAATTCCTCATTGTCTTCAATGATGTAATGAATGCAAAATAGAGAATAGGGGTAAAGAAAGATTACCTTAATGGAAGCAAAATAAATAAAATCTACAATTAAGCACACATGCAAGAACTAGGAACACATAAACATAAAGCAAAAAGACACATAACAATAGCAAAAAATATATATATGTTTATTTAAGGTCATTAGCTTGGCCCTTAAGAGGCCATTTAAGCTTTACCTTGGATTTGTGATTGTCCCTCATTAAGATTAGATGTATGCAATATATTGAACTCAAACCATTTAAATCAATCATGATCAAATCTAAATACCTCTTTCTTTTTCTTGAGTTTTTTCCTTATTTATGGTTTATGTCATTAAAGATTAAAACGTATGAGGAATTTTGCTCTTTAAAATAAACATGATCATAAAGATAAGGTAGTGGGTATAATTGATCAAAATGCAAAAGATAAGGAGGTTTCTTTGTTACCTTAGCATAGTTTAGTGCAACAACAAGGAAGAGAGAAGATGGGTTAGTATCATAAATTTCAAAAGGTAAAGGATTACTTGCCTTACATACATTAATAATAAAACCCTCTTCAATTCTTATCGATTTAAATTGTACAAGCTAAAAGCTTCCTTCTTTTTTGTGACAAACTTCCTACACAAGCTATTTCTTTCATCAATGTTCAATAATCTCTCATTCTCCATGATTGGCTTTTCTTGTGATTTACATTCCTCAATGAGCTCTTTGTGCCCTTACACTTCTTTAAACTTGATGGAAAAGGTAAAGTAGGCACATAAGGATTAACTTCCACCTTTAGATTGTCTTCATTGATTAGTGCTTTGTCATTGTCTTCTTCATTCTTAGTTCTTTCCTCCTTTTTCACTTTTGAATTGATCTCCTCATCACTTCTTAATGTAATCTCATTAACTTGCTTCCTAGTATTGGGCTCAGAGCCACTAGGTAGGATCTCAAAAGATCTAGAGTTTAAGGCATTAGCTACTCGTTATATTTGGATCTTAAGTTATATTTGGATCTTAAGGCTGTGGATAAAGGGGGGATGGTCCCAAGCAAATAAATCAATCTTTGCATCTAATTTCCTCATTGCTTCATCTTATTGATCTAATTAAGCCTTAATTTTTGTGATGTATTGCGCTAATAGGATTTTTAGGTTGGACTTTTTCTTTCAGGGTTGAGAGGTAGGTGGTTAATAAAAAATAGGGGGAGCTTGAATATTGGTGTTCACATAATTGTCATTTGACCAAGAAAAGTTGTAGTGGTCATGCCAACCAAAGTTGTAGGTATTATAATAAGAATCATTTGATTCGTGATTGAAATTCCCCATATGACTTACTTGACCACGTGTAAAAGAATTCCCCATTTGACAAGCTATGCTTATATGGCCAATCTCATGGCACAATTCACATACCACTTGCTCTTGTGAAAAGGATTCCCTATGCGGCATGTTATGCTTCTATAAACAACCTTCCCACAAAATTCACATACCACTTACGAAAAAAAAGAAAAACCCACATTAGAAGTCATAGAATTTAATTGCTTAAAAAGGACATATATTTGAGCTTGCAGAGACTTGAGTGCATCTATGTCATGATGTTATAATTAATTTAAAAAAATAAATAAAAACTACATAAAAATAAAAAAAATTCTAAATTAATATGGAAACAATTGTTTAGTATTAATGCCATCGATTCCTCAATAACAGTGCTAAAAACATGATGATGGGATAGTGCTATATAAATAACCCCTTAAATTGCAAAATGCATAAGTTGTCAAGTAATAAAGTGTACAAAAGTATAAAAATCATTCCCACGAGGATTGGGATTAAGTAATAACCACCTTGTTCCTTGTACTATCTAGAAATCCAATGTACAATAAGGTTTAAACTAAGAAATAAAAATAAGTAAAACACAAACAAAGTAATCTTAAAGAAAATAATCAATAGAAGAAGTTAGTTAGGGCTTCAACTTCACTTGGTGACTTTATAAGGGATTCCTAATCCTTGTCTAATAAGTTCATTCATCAGGTGCTACCATTGAGTCATAATGGTGTTCAATTAATCCCTCTCGAATAGAAATTGACATAGAAAAGCATGTTAAGCTAAAGGTTCCTTAACTCAAAAGTTAAACAACATTCAATTGCCTCATAAGATGGGATTCTATAGATTGCAATGGTTTTTTAAGGTCCTCAATTGAATAACAAAACAAAGGAATTGTTAAAAGTTTTGTCCTATGAAAAGCATGTCTCCATTGTTGATTCATGTAACTAATATGGTCAATGGCTAGTTAATCAAACATAAAGCAATTAACAATTGCTAGCACAAATAATGAATGATACAAAAAAAATATTTAGATTAAGAAAACCCAGTATAAGTATTACAAGATCTATTTACAACCACAGCTTAAAGATAATTTAGCTTACAATAGAAGAAAAAAGAAGAAGAAACAATCAATCTAATGATATGTAAAGACATAGATGTTAATCCTTAAAGCTCTTTAATGATTGTCCTTTTGCAACTCTTTGTTGTTAAACCCTTGCTTAATTTATTTCTTTAATTTTGATGGCTATTTTAAGCCCTAGATGGGTCATTCCCCTCATACCCTAAATTTGACTTCCTTTTGTTCTTAAATAGCCATTTTCTCCTCCTTGTGAAAAAGGAACCTTTAATCTCCTCCAAAAAAGGAAAAAGAATCTCTCTCAAATCAACATCTAACTTGGAGTTTATAATGGCACATGACCATGTGCCTATCATGACATGGTCATGTTGTGATGTGATAACTTTTGCATTGCTAACTTTTTAGAGCGTACGATCATGTGTTGTGCTTGTGCATTGCATATGCTCATTGCCCTTTTGCATTGCTTAGGTATATGACAAGCCTGTAAGCCATGTCTTGCCATGATATCCAACGTCATCAAATCTTTAAGGCACATGACCATGTCTTCTAGTCATGTTCCACCTTTTCTACTTAAATCTTCATTATTTGCTTCACTTTTTGCTATAAAACATCAATACCTATGCATAGGTCCATTATTAAGTAAAATTATGGGTTAAAGCATGAGTTCGAAGGGAAAATACATCAGTAAAACACAATGAATATAACACCAAATAATGGCTCAAGAGATTACACAGTTAGTGTGTACCTTCAAACCTGTTGCCATTATGCACATGAAAACCATTCTTTCTTATTTTGCATTTTTTACATTTATTGCTTATCCCTTAATACTTGTTTATAGTTATGGTGTCTTTATTATATATCTCCTAAATTCAAATCGAGGCTTTGGTTGATCTTATTATTGTGCAAGATAACTGACACTCAATATACTAGGTAGGTCTAAATTAGTAAAAAAAAATTACAAGATATGATATGCATGCTTATGATTATGCTTGTATATATACTTTGTGTCCTATACATCCTAATGCTCATGTGTTTTACAAAAGATAGTCTAATGCCTATTAGATAGGCATCAGTTTATAGTCACCAGCCTTGAAAATTAGTTAACATATATGTACATTAAATACATGTTGGACTTGTATGCATGATGAATTAACCTTTATGCATATGAATTTTTGGATATGAATGTCATACTTAATAAATAAAAATGGGTGTTATAGTTTTTGGTATCAGATTATCTTCATGAGTTCAAAAATAATTGCATGTTAGAAGTGTATAAAGATGACGAAAGAAGAGAATTTCTTAATTTGAAATAGAGGGAGATGATTGTAACTGAGTATAAGGTAAAGTTTTATCAATTATCTCATTATGCATAAATCATGGTGGCTACTAGTAAAGAAAAATGCCAAAAGTCTAAAGGGGGCTAAGATATGAGATCAAAAGTATGGTCACAATTGTTGATCTTGGAAGTTACACCAAGTAAAAAGTAACTGCAATCAGGGTGAAAAAGATTAGAAAAAAAAAAGGACAAAGCAATGTGTAAAAAAGGGGCATATTGGGTTTGTGTGAGATTTTAATAGAAAGAATGGCAAACGTAGAGATTATATGTCATCACAGACTAGTGCTAGGGATGATTAGGAGTTTCATCTTATATAGGTAAAGGTCAAGGCCAAGTTATGCAACAACGACCCTAATGTGTACAATATGGTAAGCAGCATATAGGTGACTATAGGAAACTGAATAGTGGGTGCTACCTTTTTAGATCTTTTGATCATATGCTTAGAGATTGTCTTGAAAGATCTATAATTTCAAAGGGGGTAGAGGTAAAGCTACATCAAAATTAACAATTAAAGTTTGAAAAGTAAGTGGAGCTAGGGTATTATTTGGAAGGGGCAGAGGCAGAGGTAGAACAACCATAACTTGACAAGGTATGAGCAAATCAAAAGCTTAGAGTTCTAACCCTTGACACAAGCCAAAGTATTTGCCATGACTAGGCAAGAAGTTATCATTGCTTCAGAAGTTATCACCAGTAAAACTTTTCTCGATGATTTAGAAGTTGGTGTATTAATTGATCTTGGCTACACATAATAATTCATTTCATTAAACATAGTATCGTAATTGTGTAGTAAGCATCAACCTTTAGGTTTTAACCTATGTGTCAATAATCCTTTGAGAGATGTGATTATTGTGGATAAGGTATGTCATGGTTATGTGATTCACATTGATAAAATTAAGTTGAATGTTGATCTAATTCTGTTGCCACTCCATGAGTTTGATGTGATATTGGGTATGGACTAATTATCCAAATATCATGCAAGAGTGAATTGTTTTACTAAGGATGTTGTTATGGAATCTCCAGATCAAACAAGGGTTATGTTTTAAGGGGAAAGGCAAATTATACTTGTATATCTAATTTCTACTATCAAAGCTCCTCGCATGATTAAAGGTGGTTGTGAGGTGTATTTGGCACATGTGGTAGGCACAAGGTTCACAAATGAATTACTTGAGAATATTCCAATGGTAAATGTGTTTTCATATTTATTTATAGCTAACATATCCACTTTGCCACTAACAGAGATATAAAATTAAAATTTTAATTAGTCTCAAGAATAAAACGGATATTCATTCCATCTCATAGGATGGCTCCAGCAAAGTTAAGAGAATTGAATATCCAATTATAAGAACTACTTAAAAAGGGATTCATTAAATCTAGTGTGTCATCTTGGGGTGCTATAGTGTTATTTGTTAAAAAGAAAGATAGGACAATGAAGTTTATCTTGATTAAAGGCAATTGAATTGGGTTACTATGAATAATAAATATCTTTTACAATGGATAGATGATTTGTTTGACCAGTTACAAGAAGCATAGATATTTTCTAAAATTGACTTGAAATCAAGTTTTTATCATCTCAAAATTTCAAATCTATATGTACCAAAGACTGCTTTTCAAATAAGGTATGGGCATTATGAAATTTTGGTGATGCCATTTGGTTTGACTAATGCATTAGTTGTGTTTATGGCTTTTATGAACAAAGTGTTTTAACCTTACTTAGACAAATTTCTAATTGTGTTCATTAATGACATACTTGTGTATTAAAGGAGCAAAGAGGAGTATGAACAACATTTGAGGATTGTGTTGTAAATTTTGAGAAAGAAACAATTATTTGCTAAATTAAGCAATTACGAGTTTTTGAATGATCGTCATATTTTAAGACATGTAGTTTCTAAAAAGGGCATAGATGTAGATCCAAACAAAATTAAAGCAGTAATAAAATGTGAAACCCCAAAGAATGTTACAGAAGTTTGAAGTTTCCTAAGACTAGTTAGATATTATCATCGATTTGTTGAAGGCTTTTGACTCATAGCTACTCCTTTGACTAAGTTACTTCAAAAAATATAGCATTTCAGTAGTTTGAACCATGTAAGGAGAGTTTTAATGAATTGAAAGATTGAATGACATCTGCTTTAGTGTTAGCCATTTTTACAAGTAATGGAGGATTTATAGTTTATAATGATGCATCTCATTAAGGTTTGGGATGTGTTTTAATGCAACATGGTAAGGTAATTGCATATGCATCTAGACAACTAAGGCCTTCTGAATTATCTTACAGAGTACATCACCTATAACTTGTTATCATTGTGTTTGCTTTAAAAATATGGAGGCATTATTTGCATAGAGAAACTTTTCAGATATTTACAAATCATAAAAGCTTAAAGTATTTCATGATCCAAAAACAATTAAACATGAGATAGAGGTGGAGGTTAGAATTACTAAAAAATTATTATTGCACCATTGAGTATCACCCAGTGAAACCATATGTGGTTGTTGGTGCTTTGAGCATGAAATCAAGAAGCAGTGTAGCTCATTTATAGAAATTTCCATTGTCGTATTTAGTTTAGCTACGAGCCATGAATATGGAACTAAATATACAAAAGAATGGGGTATTGATTGATACTTTTCGAGTGAGACTAATGTTGCATGATTGAATTAAAGAAGCACAGGGCAAGGATCCAAAGTTATAGAGAATGATTGAAATGGTAAAATAAAGGCGACATATTGATGTTAATATTCGAAATGATGCCTTAATGTTGGGATCTCATATTTGTGTGCTTAATGTTGATAACTTACAAATAGAAATCTTAGAAGAAGCACATAATGCTCTATATGTCATGCATCTAGGAATGACAAAAAGGTTTAACTTGGAAGTTGGCTCACTTTGGTGGCCATGCATCTAGGAATAACTAAGTCAGCTCACTTTTTGGCTATTTGATGGGGTAGTTCACTTAAGCACTTAGCCAAGACATATGTGGCTGAAATTATCAGATTACATGGCATTCGAATATTAATTGTGTTAGAAAGAGATTCATGATTTGCATCTCGATTTTAGGTCAATTTGCAATAGGCTTTTGGTTTCAAGTTGAGTTTCAGTACTGTTTTTCATCCTCAAACATATGGGCAATTAGAAAGGACAATTAAAACCCTTGAACACATGCTTTGAGTTTGTGTGATAGAACTTAGTGGTATATGGGATGAATATATTATCTTGATTGAATTTGCTTATAATAATCATTATTAGAGTAGGATACAAATGGCATCATATGAAGAATTATATGGAAGAAAATGCGAAAGTCCCATCTATTGGGATGAATAAGGGATGTGTGTTTTAAAAGGCCCATTACTAAAGTAAGACACTATGGACAATGAGAAGGTAATCAACAGCAAAGTTAAAGTAGCACAAGATAGGCGAAAAAGCTATGTAGACCAACATAGAAAAGAAATAGAATATGAGGTGGGAGATAAAGTGTTCCTCTGAGTTTCACCATGGAAAGGAAGATTTTGATTTGACA
Organism: Omphalea diandra; assembly: GCA_949677035.1. NCBI lineage: Eukaryota > Viridiplantae > Streptophyta > Magnoliopsida > Malpighiales > Euphorbiaceae > Omphalea > Omphalea diandra. The sequence continues at coordinate 22,988 of CATIWR010021496.1, read as the reverse complement.
AGAAAGGGAAAATGAGTCCTCGATACAAAGGGCTATATGAGATCCTAGAAAGAATTGGTCCATTAGCATATAAACTAGCACTACCACTAGAGATGGCTCAGATTCATAATGTATTTCAAATGAGTAGCTCAAAAGGTATCGGTCTGATCCTACATATATACTTGGGGATCTAGCTATAATAATTGTAGATGATGTAAGTTATATAGAAGAACCAATGAAAATCATTGGTTACAAGATAAAATTGTTATGAAATTAGGAAATCCCTCGGTTAAGGTGTTATGGATAAACCACTCATAAAAATAGAATATATGCAAAACCAAAGAGAATATGAAATGACAATATCCACATTTATTTATAGGCATTGAATTTCAAGGACAAAATTCTTTATAAGAGATGAAGAAATACAACAACCTTATCCTCATTCATTAGCATTCTCACATGAACATATTCATTGCATAAATGATTTACAATCCAACATGAACATATGAATTGGATAAATGATCAATTATATGTGAATTTGATAAGCTTGATGATCACACTAGCACCATTGCATTTAACGCACTTGAACAAAGATATAGTATTTGCATAGTTACAAGACAAATTATCACATGTTGGGTGTTTGTTGTAATATCATAAATAATGGTGTTCTAGACCATATTTAAAAGTATAAGGAGCATGTGGGGATTAGTAGATAGATGAAGGTGATGAAGGAGTGAAAATGAGGGACTACAAAAGGAAAAGTGAACTTACAACCAATGGTGGTAAGCCATCATGATTTTGTCTTATTATAATATGTATATAAATTGAATTTTTTATCCTTTAAGAGTATATTAGAAAGCAAAAAATGTGAGAGAGTGCAGAAAAAGGAAGAGAGCTAAGAAAGAAAGAGAGAAAGAATCGAAAGAAGAAAAATAGGAAGAAAATGAGCTAGCTAGGAGGAAATCCTAAGCTTTTCTAGTTTTGGAAAAAAAGGGAAGTTAATTTATCTTTTTCCCATATGAAATTCCTCCCTCATAACATGTTAAATATGCATGATTAGTAAGAATTATGGAGTAATTTAAGGTAGAGCTCATATAAGGAGGTTGAAGCTTAAGACAAATAAGAGTTGATTGTGTTGGTTTTGTTATTAAAGCAGCTTGTTGCTCCAATTTTTTCATAACCCTAAAAGTGGAATTAGAAAAAGTGTAAAACATAAAACTTTTTTACCTAATTTAAATATATGTAAAGCAGTTTGTCGTAATATGGAGTTTGTACAGAGCTATGGCTTCATGAATAGGACTAGTTCATAACCAATAAAACTTGCCTCAATTTAGCTTTTTTCATAGATTTTGAAGACCTTAAGCATTGATTTATCTAAAGTGTAAGACATCAAAGTTGTAGATTTATACCCTTACTACATGTTTCTAAAATAGTTTTGCTTATTTTATTATATAAAAAGTGATATGGCTCATTGATTGTGATTGACCCTGAACCCAGTGAAACCTCATTAGTCTTTTAATTATATTTTCCAAGAATTTGATGGCCAAAGAATGAGACTTTGGTGATGTTCCAAAACTTGAAAATTATAGAGATATGTCTCATATAGATTCTAATAAATCTATATTTTGAAGTATATTTTGGGTAAGGAGATATTGCTTCTTTATCATGATTGATGCTCAAGATGTTGGAACCTACTCACCCTAAGATTTATTATTCATTTGATGACCCCATATACTAAATTGGAAAATGTGTAAAACATGAAAAATGTTCCCTTACATATTTATAACTATTTAAAAATAAGTTTTGAAATTGGTTTTGTATAATTGGAGAAATGGCTAATATTGTAACATCTTATTAGACTGAGATCACATTGAAATAGGGCAGAATTGAAAACTTCACCATATTTTTGTTGGCCTTACATTGACATGATCTTTGAATATGTGGTATCATTATGTGTCTAGTCTATTTAGAAAAAAGAATTAAGTCATTTTGGATAAACGTAGCAAGATGTTATTAGAGTTATAGCGTAGCAAGGTCAGACGGCCATACAAGAAAAATAAATTGAAGTGTTTGACCCACATGCATGGAACACTAGCATAGTTGCACATCGAGCAAGTAAACTCATTTTGATGAATTTATAATCATGTTTATATCAAATTTTATGATCTCAACACATTAAAGAAGCTTAAGAGATAGGTTCAAACCTACCATAAAAGGTTGGTTGCATCAAAGGTGAGTAAAAGCCATAATAGGATTTCAATGTGTATGTGTGATGATTTTATGATATGGTTGTGCTCTATAACATGTATATGTGATAAAATTGTGACATTTTACATGTGAAAACAAGTAAATTGAGAATTATATGATCTTAATGATTACGTGGTATACCATTGTGAATGAACAGTTGCATATGGAACTAAAAGGTTGTTGTGATCGATTTGTCAAACACTTGCGAATTACTTAGAAAATGGACCAATGATTCCTATTGGAACATGTTATTGATATTATGATACACTTGTTATATGGTAGCTACCAAAATCAACTATTACTCAAATTATGAATTCTCAATACCACTATTTCCCTTGTAAGGTCACAACACAATCAATCTATTGCTTTTGCACTTTCATCATCAATTCTTATACTTGTAATGTATCCTAATGATATTTGATTGTTCATTGTGCCATAAGAATCTGATTACTATTTTTTTCATTGAGTCATGACTCATTAAATCACAAATGTGTTTTTTAGATACTACAGCATATGGTTTGGGTACTTTGGAGCATAAAATTTTGCAGATAGGCACATGAAGCACAGGTCGTCGGCTAAATTCCAACTCTTTGTCCTTGTGTCATGTACATATACTTATTTTATGGTCATAAGTCTTGAACATTAGATAACATATATGTACATTAAATACTTATTGGACTATGCATGTATGATGAATTAACCTTTATACATATTAATTTTTGGACATGAATGTTATGCTTAATAAATGAAAATGGGTGTTACAATTTTTGGCATTAGAGTAACGTTAAGTTCCATAGAGACATACATATGAACATGACATGACTTTTACACTATTATGCATTAATATATGACATAGTCTTATATGTCAATAGAGCTTCTTATATGTCAATAGAGCACTAGCAAAGGGTACGCAGTTCCCATGACTCGCCAAGGAAAGGAGAGTCAGCCAATTTGCATTCCATAGAAGCATCATACTAACCATAAAGAGATTAACCTATGGATAGAGTTAGATCTCATACATATTTTCATATACAACACATGCCTCATGAGCAACCACAATATAGAACTATAAACCAACAATGAAGGTCTAGAAAATCGAAGTGAAAGAAGGCATGACAAATTAAAAAAATAGGGCGTAGTTGACTTTAGTGGTACCACAGATCCAACAGTGGTAGGGACATGGTTAAAAAACACAAAGAGTTTTAAATTTGATGAAATGCACACCAAAAGAAATGTTTGATTATACAGTGTCACTATTATAGGAGGATGCATATGATTGATAGGAAATCATTCCAAATAGTGATGTTTAGCCTCTAGTGTAATGACCATTATCATTTACAAATCATGGCATTCATGTCTAAAAATACATATGCATAAATGTTTATTCATCATACACACACAATCTAACATGTATTTAATGTGCATATATGTTAACTAATGTTCAAAGCTAGTGACCATAAACTAGTTCTTATCTAGACATATGCACATGACAGAAGAAGAGAGAGAGTTAGAGTTTAGCCGACGACCAATGGTCCATGTGTCTCTATGCAAAATTTTATGTACCAAAGTATCCAAACCCTATGCTTCAGCATCTGAAAAACACAATTGCGATTTGGTGAGTCGCGACTCAATGAATAAAAAATAATAATCAAATTCTTATGGTACAACCAACATAGGAATATTATTAGGATACATTACAAGTATAACAATTGACTATGCAAGTGCAACTATAATAGATTGGTTTTAGTCATGACCTTGCAAGGCAAACACTGCTCCCGGGAATTCATGTGATTCAAGTGACATTTGAGTTTTGCGAGCCAGCATATAACAAGTGAATCATTTTATCAATAACATGTGCCAATATGACATATTGGTCCCTTTTCCATGTGATTTGCAAGTGTTTGACAAGCCAATCACAATATCCTTTTAGTTCTATATGCAAGTGTTCATTCACAATGGTATACCAAGTAATTATTAAGAGCATATAATTCTTACTTGACTTGTATTCACATGTAATGTGTAAAAATTCAATCTCATATACATGTAAAAAAACATAATCATATAAAATTATCACACATACACATTAGAATCTAATTATGATATTTACTCACCTTTCGATGTGACCAACCTTTATAGTAGGTTTGGTTCTCTCTCTAAGGCTTCATCAAAGTGTTAAGATCCTAAAATTTGATACATACATGGTTATAATTATGTCAAAATGATTATGAATGGTTGGTATGCAACTGTGGCATGATACATACAAGTGGACCTAGTGTTTATGCATATCTTCCTTATATGGTAGTATGATCTTGGTATACTCTTATAGTAATAACTTTAGATATAATTATCCAAATGTCTTTATTCTTTTTTTTAAATAAACTAGGCACATAATGATACAATATATTCAAATCTCATGTCAATATAAGATACATAGAAAATGTGGTGATTTTTTTAATTTTTCCCTATTTTAAAGTCATCTTAATCTAAGTAGGTCTAACATTCTTGGGTATATCTCAAATTGTATAGCTCTAATTTCAAAATTGATCTACCAGAAGTTACAAAACACATAAAATAATATTTTTAATATTTTACTCATAGTCCAATTTAGTCTATAAAGTCACCAAAACAAATTACCAATCTCAAGGTGAGCATGTTTTTAACATGTTGACAATCAGTCATAATGAAGAGGCAATTTCTCAACAATCATGTTAAATTTGGCTAAAATGTTTCACAACCATGTAGATCATAGATAAATATACATCTTTCAAGTTGGTCACATCATCCAATTTTGAATCTATGACCATCAAATTCTTGGAAAATAGAATTATAAGACTGATGAGGTTTCATTGGATTCATGGTTAGTCATAATCAATAAGCCATAATTCTTTCCACACCACAAATCAATCATAAATGTCTTACTATTATTTAGAGGGGATATAACCCTATAAATTTTATGTTTTGCACTTTGTCTAAATCCAAACATAAGGTTATCAAAATATAAGAAAATAGAAAGATTGAGGTGATTTCTACTGGTTGTGAACCAGACCTAATGAAGGAGTCATATCTCCTCACACACACCAAATCAAGCAAAAAATGTTTTACATTTATTTATATGGGGCATAAAGCTACAACTTTCATATTTTTCACTTTCCCTAATTCCTCTTCTAAGGTTATGAAATTATAGGTACAAAATTATGCTTTAATAATAAAACCAACACAATCAGCTCTTGTTTCTCTTGAATTTTAAATTCCATACATGAGCACTACACAAATACTCCATAATTCTTACTAATCATGCATGATTAATATGTCATGAGGGAATAATTTCTTATGGGAAGAAGATAAATTAACTTACCTATTTTTCCAGAACCAGAAAAGCTTAGGATTCCTTCCTAGGCAGCTCACTCTTCTCCCTCTCCTTTTTCTTCTTCTTTTTCTTCTTCTTCTTCTTCTTCTTCTTCTTCTTCTTCTTCTTCTTCTTCTTCTTCTTCTTCTTCTTCTTCTTTTATTTCTTTCTTCCTTAGCTCTCTCATTTTCTTCTGCTCCTCATATTTAACCTCTTTATTCAAATCCTAAAGGTTAAAAAATTTCACTTGTAAACCTATTGTGATAAGAAAAATCATGGTGTCTCATTTCCATTGGTTGGAAGTTCACTTTTCCTCTTTAGTCCCTCTCCTTCATCACCCCCATCCATCTCTTAATCCCTATATACTCCTTATAAATTTAAATAAGCTCTAAAACACCATTATTTATGATACTATAACATGCACACAACATAAGATAATTTGCCATGTAACTATACAAACATTACATATATGCTCAAGTGTCCCAAATGCAATGGTGCAAGTGTCATCGTCATGCTTATCCAATTCACATATCTAAATTATCATTTATCTAATGGTTATGTTCAAATGGGATTACAAATCATTTATGCAATGAATAGGTTCATGTGAGAATGCTAGTGAATGTGGATAGAGATGTTACATCTAGTGCTTATATGGGATGATTTTCTCCGCGAGTTCAACAATAATTACATGCCATGACAAAAGAAGATAATTTCTAAATATGAAAATGGGGGATAACTGTAACTGAGTATGAGGTAAAGTTTAATCAATTATTGCATTATCCATCTTTTATGGTGGCTACTGATTAATGTCAAAAATTTGAAGAGGGACTAAGATATGAGATTAGAAGTAAGTTCACAGTTGTAGATCGTGAAAGTTATACCAAGCTAAAAGGAGTTGCAATCAGGGTGGAACAATTAGAAAAATAAAGGATAGAGCAATGAGTAAAAAAAAAGGCCTATTGAGCTTGTAGGAGATTTTAAAAGAAAGAAAGGAAAAATTAGAGATTATATGTCATCACAGTCCAATGCTATGGGTGGTTACTCTAGCTATAAAGGTAAGGATTAGGAGTTTTATCTTTTGCAAACAGAGGTCAAGGCTAAGTTATGCAATAACGACCCTCATATGTACATTGTGGAAGGCAGCACATAGGCGAATGTAGGAAACTAACTAATGCATGCTACTTTTAGGGGTTTTTTTTATCATATGCTTAGAAATTGTTCTAAAAGATATAGAATATTAGAAGGACTAGAGGTAAGGCTACATCAAAATCCATAATTGACATTTTAAAAGCAAGTAGAGCTGGTGTATTATTTGGCAGGGGTAAAGGTAGAGGTAGAACAACAATAATTAGCAAAGGCATGAGTATATCAGAAGGTCAGAGTTTTAGACCCCCCGAGATAAGCCAGAGTATTTTCCATGACTAGGCAAGAAGTTATCATTGCTTTATAAGTTATCACTCGTAAAATTTTTCTCCATGATTTAGAAGTTAATGTATTAATTGATCCTAGTTCTACACATTCATTCATTTCAATGAACATGGCATCCCAATGGTGTAGTAAGCATCAACATTTAGGTTTTAACCCATGTTAGTACTCCTTTGAGAGATGTGATGATTGTTGATAAAGCATGTTGTGATTCTGTGATTCACATTGATAACATTGAGTTGAATGTTGATCTAGTATTATTGACATTCTATTAATTTGATGTGATACTAGGTATGGACTGGTTGTCCAAATATCATGTAATAGTGAAATGTTTTACTAAGGAAGTTGTTATGGAATCTCCAAATCAGAGAATGGTTGTATTTCAGGAGGAAAGAAAAATTGCACCTGTATGTATAATTTTTGCTATCATGGCTTTTCGTATGACTAAATGTGGTTGTAAGACTTATTTGTCATATTTGTTGGACACAAGATGCATAAATGAATTACTTGATAATATTTCAATGGTAAATGAATTTTCAAATGTATTTCTAGCTGACTTACCTGATTTGCCACCTGACAGAGAAATAGAATTGACAATTGAGTTAGCCCTAAGAATAGCACCGACATCCATTCCACCTTATAGGATGGCTCTAGCTATTTTTATAGAATTGAAGATCCAATTGTAGGAGCTAATTGAAAATGGATTTATCAGACCCAATGTGTCACCTTGGGATGCTCCAGTGTTATTTGTTAAAAAGAAAGATGGGATAATAAGGTCGTATATTAAGTATAGGCAGTTGAATTGGGTTACTGTGAAGAACATATATCATTTACCAAGGATAGATGATATGTTTCACAAGTTTTAAGGATCATGGGAGTTTTCTAGAATTAACTTGAAATCAAGTTATTATCAATTAAAATTTTCAAACCCATATGTACCGAAGACTACTTTTTGAACCAGGTATGGGCATTATGAAATTTTGGTGATGCCATTTGGTTTGACTAATGCACCAGTTTTGTTTATGGCTCTTATAAGCAAAGTGTTTCACCCTTACTTATACAAATTTGTAATTGTGTTTAATGATGACATACTAGTGTGTTCAAAGAGCAAACATGTGTGTGAACAACATTAGAGGATTAAATTGTAAATTTTAATAGAGAAATAATTATTTGCTAAATTAAGCAAGTGTGAGTTCTATCATGTGGCATTTTAAGACATGTAGTTTCTAAAAAGGGCATGGAGATGGATCTAAACAAAATTGAAGTAATAATAAAATGGGAAACCCCAAAGAGTGTTGCAGAAGTTTAAAGTTTCTAATGACTAGTTGGGTATTATTGTCGATTTGTTAAAGGCTTTTCACTTCTTGCTACTCATTTTACTAAGTTACTTCAAAAAAATATAGCATTTCAATGGTCTGAAGCATGTTATGAAAGTTTTGATGAATTGAAAGATAGATTGGCATTTGCTCTAGTATTACCCATTTCTACAGGTAATGGAGGATTTATAGTTTATAGCGATACCACTCATTAAGGTGTGGGATGTGTTTTAATGAAACATGGTAAGGTAATTGCATATGCATCTAACAACTGAAGCCTTATGAATTATCTTACCTAGTACATTACCTATAACTTGTTGTCGTTGTGTTTGCTTTGAAAATATGGAGGCACTAATTGTATGAGATATTTATAGATCACAAGAGCTTGACGTACTTGATGAGCCAAAAAGATTTAAACATGAGACAAAAGCAGTGGTTAAAATCGATAAAAGATTATGATTGCACCATTGAGTATCACCCAATGAAGGCAAATACAGTTGTTGATGATTTGAGTAGGAAATCAAGAAGTTGTGTAGCTTATTTATAGGAATTCCACTATCTTATTTAGTTTAGTTTCGAGCTATGAATATGAAATTAAACATACAAAAAAATGGGTTATTGATTACCACTTTTCAAGTGAGACCAATATTGCATGGTTCAATTAAAAAAGCATAGGGGAAGGATCCAAAGTTATAGATAATGATTGAAATGGTAAAATAAGGGAGACATGTTTATTTTAATATTCAAAATGATGCCTTGAAGTTGAGATCTCATATTTTTATGCCTAATGTTAATACTTTGTAAAGAGAAATCTTAGAAGAAGCATGTAATGCACTATATGCCATGCATCTAGCATTAACAAAAATGGATAATACCCTATGATCTCATTTTTGTGGCCTAAAATGAAGAAAGTTGGAGCAGCTTATGTTTCAACATGTTTGACTAGATAACAGATCAAAATAAAACGTTAAACACTGGTTGAAAAATTGAAACCATTAATAATTTCGGTATGGAAATGGGAAAGAATAACCATGTGCTTTATGTATGGGTTACTAAGAACTTTCAGGAAGAATAATGCTATATGGGTTATGACTAATTAATAAATTAAGTCATCTCACTTTTTAGCTATTCAATGGAATAGTTCACTTAAGCACTTAACTAAGAAAAATATGGATAAAATTATCATATTTCATTACATTCCAGTTTCCATTGTATCATATAGAGATCCAGGATTTACAAATTTTGGCTCAATTTGCAACAACCTTTGGAAACCTAGTTGAGTTTTAATATTACTTTTAATGTTCAAATAAATTGGCAATAAGATACTAAAGACATGCCTTGAGCTTGTGTGATAGAGTTTAAAGGTGTATAGGATGAATATATTGCCTTGACTGAAGTTGCTTATAATAATCATTATCATAGCAGTATAGAGATGGCACCATATAAAGCACTATATGGAAGAAAATGTTGAAGTCCTAACTATTGGGATGAAGAAGGGATGCATGTTTTAGAAAGGACAGAACTAGTGCAAAACACGGTAGACAAGGTAAAGGTAATCAAGAGAAAATTTAAATCAGCATAAGACAAGCAAAAGAGCTATGCATACAACACATAAGAAAAACGGAATATAAGGTAGGAGATAAAATGTTCCTTTCAGTTTAACAATGGAAAGGAATAATTTGATTCGACCAAAAAGAGAAACTAAGTCTTTGATATATAGGGCCATATAAGATCCTAGAAAGAATTGGTCAACTAGCTTAGAGGCTAGCACAATAACCAGAGATGGCTCAGATTCGTTATGTATTTCATATGAGCATGCTCAAAAAGTATCGATTTGATCATACACATATACTTAGGGATCCAGCAATAATAATTGTAAATGATGTAAGTTATGCTAAAGGACCAATGTAAATCTTTGGTTATAAGACAAAATAGTGCAAATTTGAGAAATCCCTTTGGTTGAAGTCTTATGGAGAAACCACTCACAAAAAGAGGCTACATGGGAAACTTATGAGAATGTGAAATGACAATATCCATATTTGTTTATAGATATTAGTTTTTGAGGATGAAATTTTTTTATAAATGGGGAAGAAATGTAACATATGTATCCTAATTCATTAGCATTCTCATATGAACACATTCATTACATAAATGATTTATAATATCACATGAACATATGCATTGGATAAATGATTATTCATTTATGAATTTGAAAAGCATGATGATGACAATTGCACTATTGCATTTAGATCAATTGAACCAAGATGTGATGTTTGCATAGTTGCATGACAAATTATCATGTGTGTATGTTATAATATCATAAATAATGGTGTTTTAGAGCATACTTAAAAGCATAAGGAGCATGTGGGAATTAATAGATGGATGGAGGTGATGAAGGTGTGAATAAAAGAGACTAAAAGAGAAAAAGTTAACTTACAACTAATGGTAGTAAGCCACCATGATTTTGTCTTACTAGAATAGGTATATAAATTCAAATTTTCACCTTCTATGAGAATATTAGTGAGAAAAAAGTAAGGGAGTGCAAAAAAAAAAAAAAAAGAGAGCGAAGAAATAAAGAACAAAAGAATAAGAAGAAGAAGAAGAAGAGGAAGAAAAGTGAGCTAGCTAAGAGGAAACCCTAAGCCTTTCTAGTTTTGGCAAAAGAGGTAAATTAATTTATCTTTCTCTCACATGAAATTCCTCCCTCAAAACATGTTAAATATGTATGATTAGTAAGAATTGTGGAGTAATATGAGGTAGAGATCATGTATAAAGGTTGAAGCCTAAGAGAAACAAGAGCTAACTGTGTTGGTTTTGTTGTTAGAGTAGTTTGTTGCACCCATGATTTCATAATCCTAAAATAAGAACTAGAGAAATTGTAGAACATAAAACTTTTTTGGCTCATCTAAATATATGTAAAGCAGTTTTGCTTAATATTGTGTGTAGAGCTATGGCTCATTGATTAAGATTAGTTCATAACCTATTGAACTCTCCTCAAACGGGTTTTTTTCATATATTTTGAAAACCTTAAGTGTTGATTTATCCAAAGTATAAAACATCAAAGTTGTAGATTTATATCCTTGCTACATGCCTATGAAATAGTTTTGCTTATTTTGTTGTGTGGAAAGAGATATGGCTCATTGATTGTGACTGACCATAAATGCAATGAAACCTTATCAGTCTTTTAATTCTGTTTTCCAAGAATTTGATGATCATAGAATGGGAATTTGGTGGTGTTCTAAGATTGAAAGTTATAGAGATATGTCTCATATAAATTCAAATAAATTATTTTTGCTAACTATTTTATGGGTAAGGAGATATTAAACCTTTATCATGACTAATTCGCAAGATGTTGGAACCTGCTCACCTTTAGATTTATTATTTATTTTGATGACCTTATAAACTAAATTGGACAATATGTAAAACATGAAAAATGTTCCTTTATATGTTTTTTAATTGCTCAGAAATCTATTTTTTAATTGGATTTGTAAAATTGAAGATATGGCTAATATTGTAATACCTAATTAGACTAAGATCTCATTGAAACAGGGCACAATTTATAAATTCACCATATTTTTTATAGGCCTTATATTGACCTTAAATTTGAATATGTGGTATCATTATGTGTCTAGTTTATGCAGAAAAAATAATCAAGTTCATTTTTAGTAAATATAATAAGAGTTATTACAATTATAGCGTAGCAAGGTCAGGCTACCATACAAGAAAAATAAGCTTAAGTACTTGACCCGCATGCATGGAACATGAACATAGTTGCATATGAAGCACATAAACACATTTTAACATATTTATAATCATGTATGTATCACATTTTAAGATTCCAACACATCGAGGAAGCACAAGAGAGAGGTTTAAACCTACCATAAAAGGTTGGTTGCATCAAAGGTGAGTAAAAGCCATAATTGGATTCTAATGTGTAAGTGCGATGATTTTATGATATGGTTATGTTCTATTACATGTATATGTGATTGAATTGTAACATTTTACATGTGAATACAATTTAAGTAAGAATTGTATGATCTTAATGATTACTTGGTATACCGTTATGAATGAATGCTTGCTTACGAAACTAAAAGGATATTGTGACTAGCTTATCAAAACACTTGTAAATCACTTAGAAAATTGACCAATATATCTATTAGCATATTTAATTGATCAAACGATTTAGTTGTTATAAGTTGCCCAGTAAAATCAAATAAATAAATTCATAAGAGCAGTGTTTACCTTGCAGGATCACAACAAAATCAATCTATTGCATTTATACTTGCATAGTCAATTTTTGTAGTTGTAATGTATCCTGATGATATTTGATTGTTATTTGTGCCACAAGAATCTGATTATTTTTAATTCATTGAGTCGTAACTCACCAAATCACAAATATGTTTTTAAGATTCTAAAGCATAAGGTCTGGGTACTTTGGAGCATAATATTTTGCATGTTGACATATAGAGCACAAGTCATCAGCTGAATACCAACTCTCTTTCCTTGTGTCATGAACATATACTTAAAGAGGAATCAGATTGTGGTTAGTATCCTTGAAGATTAGTTAACATATATGTACATTAAATACATGTTAGATTGTGTTTATATGATGAATTAGCTTTAATGCATATGAATTTTAGACATGAATGTCATGCTTAATAAATGAATATGGGTGTTACACTTGTAAAGGTTGTGTGTTAACCTCGGAAAACACATTGTATAAGTTAGGTGTGAGCTTGTAAAACACCATTGAGTGATAGCAAAATACTTAATTAGAGAATTAGGGAGTGGACGTAAGATTTATTAACACTCAAACCACTATAAATTTTTTATGGCAATTTTCTCCTACTTTTTCTTTAACTTTTGCATTACTTATTAACCATCCAAAATTTTGAATTTTTTGCTAATTCAATTTTCCCTTCTTAGTGATAAAAACTAACAAAGAACACTAGAGACATTAGGAAAGTGGCTTTTTTTTGTGGATTGGCAGGAGTTCCTTCATCATTTGTCTTCTCTTCTTCTTTAATCCCTTTCTCATTAATTACCATAAGAACAATATTGAGATCTTTAACCTATTCAAAGCTTACTTCTTTCTTGATTTTTATGCTAGCCATGGCCTTCACTACTTCATCAAAATCTTATTTCACCTTATCATCTCCTAATTCAATATTTATGAAGCTCTCTAAGAGTGTCGTCTCGTCCATGAGCACTTTCAAAATTTAGGGCTACACTTGAATGAGTGGAATCTTGCTTGTGACTCCATCCTTTTATTAACTAATAAGGGATCAAGAGGAAGGGGCAATACATTTGTAATAACCTTTATGTTATGAATGCTAGGGGAAGAATGTTTGGAGAACATCTGACCCTAAGGAATTAAACTCACTCCTCTACTTTGAATGATGTTCTTTGAATGATAAAAAAACCAAGAGAAGTTTTAATGTTTGTGTTTTTGGTGTTTTTGTTTAAGTGTTACAGTTTGATCTTTCCATTGAGTGTTAGACATTTGCAACAGACATTGGACATTCAAAATAGGTGTTAGACCATTCAATTGGCATTGAAGGATGAATAATGGGCATTGATTAGATGCTGCAAATAGCCAAAGCCTTATGGACTTGGCAATCGGTATTGGACATTTGCAACGGGCATTGAAGAAGTGCTCCAAGATGAGCTATACTAGACCTCATAATGGTCATTGTAGTTTCATAATGGGTATTGATTTGACCAAGACACAGGCTTTGCATATTTGTAATAGGTATTGGAAAAGTGCCCAAATTGTGTTACACTTTTTTAGCCAGCCAACAGGGGCTAAAAAACATGCAACAAGCATTGAGATGTCTCGAATGAGCATTTTGAATTGCTCAGTGGGTGTTGAAGTTGGTTTGCAAAATGTTAAAAAATAGAGCACAAAGTTCTAACTCTCTAGAAATGAATAATGTACAATGTTCATTATTGTTCATACTCTAATAGGCATTATTGTTAAAGTCAATAGGCATGGAAGGAGGATCAACAAACATTAGAAGTAACCATTACAAGTTCAATAGGGTTGATGAAGAATAATGAGTGTTGTCTCCTCTAACTACTAGTTTTGCATAGAAGTTGTCAGACTGAACATCAACTATAAGGAGCATTTTTTTAAGACTAAAAAAGGCTAGAAAGTTTGGAGAATATTTGTAAACAGCTAGATAACATCTTCATAACTCTTTTTGTAAACTTTTTTAGATGTTGCTTGTATTTTTGGGTAAAGTGAGATCATTTGGTTACTCTTTTGAGAGTAGGTTTTATTGAGCACAGGAAGTGCAATTATAGCATAATTGAGAGGGATTTGTACCTCAAGAAATACAATGGGTTTGGATGGCTCTTATTCCTTGTAAAAGAGAGTGATTATAAAGGTTGTCCTTGAGCCTTGAAATGTGAAGGCTATCTTTGAGCCTATAAAAGGGAAGGCTCTTCTTGAGCTTATAATAGGGAATGTTTTGTTATTGAGACTGCAAAAGGAATAGAAAGGCCTAAGTGAAAACTTCAAGAATGGAGTATGCTCGTTTATGAGTCAATATAAAATCCTTGTGTTGATTGATGCGTCTGTTTCTACTATGTTTGTGTTTGTTTTTATTTGTAACCCAATTTGCCCCCCCTCTTAGGTTGCCATATTTGCCACTCAACATAATAATTGGTATCAAAGCCTAACCTCTATTGAATTTTAAGTGCAAAACGGATATGGTCATAGCAACCATGAAGTCTTCTTCCTATGGAATCTTTCTTAAAAATGGACTAACTCAAATCATATGAAGTAATATGCTAATGCAGCAAGTAGACCACTATCAAGAGGAAAAGGAGGAGAATGAACTTAATGAATTTCACATCCACAAGTGATTATGAATTCTCTTGCATCAATGTGATAATGAAGAGGAAGGCCAAAAAGAAAGCAAAAGCTAGATGTTTAATGGCCATGGAGGATGAATCGAATAGGGACTCTCCTAATGAGGTATGTGAACTTGATGATGATATCAAAAACATGTTCATAGTAGAAAATATGATTGAGGCCCTAAAATTAATAAATAATGATTTAGATAAATCCTTTTATAGAAATAAGATTTTGAAAATTAAAAATAAGTTGTTGATAAATGAAATTTCTGCCATTCTAAAATTAAAAATAAGCTTCTTGAAGAAGTTGCTTGTTTAAGAAAAGAAAATGATGAGTTCCTTACAAAAACACTTTTCTTAGATTCTAAATTGATGCTTTGGAAATGAAAAATGAAGAGTTGAACTCCAAAAAGAAATTTTTTGAAACTCTTTCCAAACAAAATGATAGTTTAAAAAAGAAGGTTCTAGACTTGAAAAACTCTTTTTCAAATTTTAATAAAGGAAAAGAAAATTTGGATTTACTTTTAGGCTCTCAAATAGATGTTTGTGTGAAACATGGCATTGGATATAATCATGCCTCTTCATCAACTTCTAAATGTGTATTTGTTATAGCTTCACTTTCTAAAACACCTAGTCTCTATGGTGTTGAATCATAAAGCTATTATTAAAAAGCTAATGCCAATGCAAAGCCTAAGAGCACAACATTAACACATGCATACACTAAAAAGCCTAAGAAAAAGTCTAATCATGTTTTTATGTATGCATCTCATAATCTAAGAAGGCAAAATGTGCTACATTTTGTACCTTTTAGAAAAATTATACAAGATCACACTTATTCTAAGGTGCATATACAAATGTCACATGTGCATATACAAGATCATAATTGTTCATACGCTTTTAGAACCAAGTATTATAATAATACATAATTTTGTTCACATTTTAGGCACCAATCTTTTCGGAAGTCGCCATATTTTTGCTCTGCAAATGAGCTGAAAAAAGCATTCATTTGGAAATGCTTTTATTATGGGAAATTTGGTCATAAAGCATACTTTTGCTATGCTAGGTTGAGAGATGAATATATTTATGCTGCTAGTGCCCATGGACCAAAAAGAAAATGGGTACCAAAGAAAGTTTAATTTTGCAGGTTTGGAAGCTTCTCACCCTCTGCTTAAAATGAAGAAATAAATGGTGAATGGGGCTACAGAATTTGAAGAGGAGTTAAAGTTTTTGACAAAAAAAATTTATATTTTTGGAGAACACAACAATTGGTATAAATTGGTATCATTAAGCATACTGTATCTTTATCCTTACTTTTTGTTTTGGTTAACATGCTTTTACTGGAGGGGAATTTGAATCTTGAACCAACAATGGTATCAACTAATATTTTTATTTTAGTAATCTCAAGCAACTACCTTTCTTTCTTGCTTTCCTCAATTCGTGAAGAGAACATATTACCCTAAGTTATGTCAACTGAGTCTTTGTTTAAATATATTGGGAGATGTGTTAGAAGGAAACATATAGATAGGGGGAGTTTTCATTCTTCGTTTATTATATATTTTTGGCAACATGTTTGTTTTGAGGAAGTTGGTTTAGATTTCAGGAAGAGAATATTTGTATGTTTATAAGGGGGAATCATTTTTTAATGGGAGAAATTTTGTATTTCTTTTTGTCATGATGACAAAAAAGAGGAGAAGCTTTGGGTTCTTTGATTGGATGATTTGATTGCTTTGTTTGGTATCACTTATTTGCATAGCATAACACATGGTATCATCTATGTTTTATCATCTAACATTTTATATCTTATATGGTATATTTAGTATCAAGCCATAAATGGATATTTTGATTTTTATCTTCATTATAGTTTTATTTTTAACATTTGGTGTCCTTTAATTTAAGTTTTGTATTTTTGCTATCAAAGCATCTTGGTTTTGTCATCATTGAAAAGAGGAAGATTTATATGAATACTAGGGGGAGAATGCTTAGAGAACATGTGACCCCAAGGCATAGGACTGCTTATCTACTTTGAATCATGTGTTTTGAATGATAACAAAACTATAACAAAATCAAGAGAAGTTATAATATTTGTATTTTTAGTGTTTTTGTTTAAGTGTTACAACCTGGTCCTTCCAATGGGCATTAGACATTAGCAATAGGTATTAGACCATTCAACAGGCATTAACAGATGAATAATGGACATTGATTGGATGTTGCAAATAGCCAAAGTCTTTCAGACCTTGCAATGAGCATTGGATATTTGCAATGGGCATTAGAGAAGGGCTCAAGTTAAGCTATGTTGGACCTCACTATAGGCATTATAGTTTTGCAATAGGCATTGAGTTGGCCAAGCAATAGGCATTGGAAAAGTGCCCCAAATTGTGCTACACTTTATATACTAGCCAATGGGGTTTGACAAACATGCAACAAGCATTGAAATGTTTTTAACGGGCATTGTGAATTGCTCAATGGGCATTAAAGCATATTTGCAAGATGTTGAAAAACATAGCACAAAGTTCAAGCTTTCTAGAAATGAACAATGAACATTGTTCATACTCTAATGGATGTTGTTATCAAAACCAATGGGCATGAAAGGAGGATAAATAGGCATAAGAAGTAATCACTATAAATTCAATAGAGGTTCATAAAAAATGACAATTGTTGTCTCCTCTAACAGCTAGTTTTGCATAAAAACTATCATACTGAATATCAATTATTCCAATAACTAGTTTTGGAGTTTGTCCCTAAAAGGAGCATTCTTAAATACTAAAAAAGGCTATAATGTTTGGAGAACATTTGTAAACAACTAGAGAACATCTTTGTAACTCTTTGTGTAAACATGTTTAGCTACTACTTGTAATTTTAGGTAGCGTGAGATCATTTTGTTACTCTTTTGAGTGTAGATTTTATTGAGCACTAAAAGTGCATTTCCAACCTAATTGATATGCATTTATACCTTATGAAATATAAGGGGTTTGGTTGGCTCTCTTATTCCTAATAAAAGAGAGTGATTGTAAAGGTTATCCTTGAGCCTTAAAAAGGGAAAGGTTGTCCTTGAGCCTATAAAATGGAAGGTTCTTCCTGAGCCTATAAAAGGGAAAAAGGGAAGGTTCTTTTAAAGACTATAAAAGGAAGATTTTTTCAATGCCTATAAAAGGGAAGGTTTTTTCTAAAGCCTGTAAAGGGAAGGTTTTATTTTTAGACCTACAAAAGGAATTGAAAGGTGTAATTGAGAACTTGTGAAGTGAAGTAGGCACGTTGTAAATGTACGATAAAATCCTTATGTTAATTTG
The DNA here is from genome assembly GCA_949677035.1 of Omphalea diandra. Lineage (NCBI taxonomy): Eukaryota > Viridiplantae > Streptophyta > Magnoliopsida > Malpighiales > Euphorbiaceae > Omphalea > Omphalea diandra. Next base: position 4,527 of record CATIWR010021496.1, on the reverse strand, counting down.
TGTGTTTGCTTCTGTTGTGCTTGTGTTTGCTTTTATTTTTAACCTAATTCACTCCTTTTGAGTTGCCACATCTGCCACTTAACACAACACCCTAAATATGGTTTGTATTTAAATCAATATGGAACTATTTAGGACTTACGCAACTTTGAAGCTTTTTTTCAATTTAGTGGTCAACATGGGACCAAGATGGGATAATACATTGGTATTATCACTAAAGGAATGTGGAGTCATCACATAAATTTGGTCGGGACAAGAATCTGAGCAAGTACAAAATTTAAACCTAACTAAGTCATTTAAAAGTCCTAATTCATTTTTACCCCATCAAACATTGGGTTTAAAAATTGGGTACAGCTTGGGAAAGAGGCTAGGTACCATAAAACTACCTGAACATTAGGATCTAACCTGTGAACATCTTTAGTTCACTTTTATCATCTTATCCTTTTTATTAATTTATTTGATTAATGCCCCTAAACATGTGTCTAGCATAATCTAGCAAATCATATCAAAGTATCATCATAACTAATCTCAAAAGGGATGGGGATCATGTAATATGTTAAAGAGAGGTCATTCATATCATTCAACAATAAGTAAACATAATAAGATTAGTCACATCCCTTAATTACCTGCGCAAAAAGGTAAAAGTATAAAACACAAGATGAACATAATTGAAAGAAGAGTCTGACAAAAAATCTCCAAGTTAGGGGAACCTAGACATGTTTCTAATTCTGTCATATTCCTCATTGATGATAAGGTAATATAACAAAACACATATGAGACGTAAAATAGTATAAAAATATGAACAATATATAAACATGATGCATATTGTTCACAAGGTACATTTAGAAGGTAAAGTCAAAACATTTGGTAGTGATTATAATCATTAACTTAGATTCTTAGGATCATAGGATCCTCTTCCATTAATAGTCATAAAGGATCATGGCATCCTTAAAAAATCCATAGCTATTAATAGTGCTAGGATATCAAGATGGTGCAAAAGCAACTCCTGCAAAGCCATTAACATAAACATTTCACTAACAATATGAGAATCAATAAAAAGAGGGGTCATTAAGTGACGAAGTCTCTTCCTAAAATGTTTAAAATAGCCACATAAAGAGGAAGAAAAGATAATCAATCTAAGGAGCTAGTCTTGTTCTCTTAGTGGTAAGGATAAGGCACACAATAAAAATAAAAATAAAAGAAAAATGAATGTGTTATAGAGACATGGGGTCCTTAGGAATGGTGGATTCCCTATCCTAATCATGTTCACAACAACTATAACATCAAAATGCAAATAATTGAAAAGAGAAAACATGAAGAAGATGAATTAAAACCATTGCAAACAAGCATAAAAATGCTTTCATCTTTGATCTTAGCTCCACTAAATGATGGAATATGGATCATATGCACAAGGCCTAACCCTATTCAATTGCTAGAGGTCATAAAGAAAATATATAAAAAAATCCTAGAAAAGTCAGGGAAAATGAATGGGAGAAAAAGAAGAAAGAACTACTTTCATCAATCAAAGTGGCTCATACATACCACAAAGAGATTTGCATAGACTACTATGGCTTTAAATTTTTAAAAAAGAAGGTAAAAATGAAAGACGAAGAGTGGAAGGAAATTAGGGTTCTAGATGTTCTTCTTGTATGCCTTGCCCTTATAGGCATTGATATTAATGGATTATCATTCAAAATGCTAAGGAATATACAAAACAAAGTCTCGAAAAAACCTTGGGAGATACTTTAGATCTTCGATGTGATCAGTTGGGTCAGTTGGGTGTTTAGTTTCTATATGCTTAGGGTCTTTAGATAGTAATTTTGGCAGAGTAATCTTAGGGCTATCCAAGCCTCTCCTTCTCTCTCTCTCTCTCTCTCTCTCTCTCTCTCTCTCTCGCTCTCTAAGTGAGGGCTATTTAATGAAGGAGAGGAGTGCATTAGAGTTGGAATGGCTCTATTGCACTTCATTCATGACCCACAATATACAAGAGACATGAATGTTCTAAAATTAGGATTTATAGGTGATATATATAGCTAAAAGGCTAAGGGGCTGGTTGTATAACTCACCATATTGGCTATATAGACTAGGGTTTTACATGTTATGGAATTCTATAATGTTTTGTTGGCTAGGGTTTATTATTTATTTGTACAACTATTTAAACTATGGGTGACAAGTTTGGGCTTAGGCTTAGTATGAGGTGTGATCTAAGGGTTCACAAGGCCTTTGTTTCTTCTTTTTTTTTGGTAATTTCCATTTACATCTGAGAGTAATTGAAATTGTTTTCATCATCAAACTTGCATCTTGAGGCCAATTTTGATGCTTATAATTTGTCTCATTCTTTATTGGGCTTAGAAAATGACATTATTAAAATGACCGTTTGAAAAAGACATAACAAAGCATTATTGGAAATGTAAACATTAGAAAGGATACCAGAGGATATAGTTCTTTAGTAGCTTTTCGAATAGGTACTAAAGTTTATTTTTACAGCTCTCTAGCAGAGACTACGGGGCTTTAACTAATCTCAAAGAGGTACTAAGTTTATTATGATAGCTCTCTAGCAAGTACTAGCGGGACATAATAGCTCTTTAGTGGGTACTAGGGGTTATAGTAACTCTCTAACAAGTAATAAGTTTATTCTAACAACTCTCTAGTAGGTACCAAAGGACTCCAACATCTTTTAAACATGTATTAGTCATCTTAGTAGCTTTTTTGTAGGTACTAGGTATGATTGCATTTTGATAGCTTTCTTATTATAACTACTAATTTTCTTGAATCTATTGTAGTTGTTCCTGCCCTTTTGATAGGTAGACCTGCCTCAAGAGTCTTCTTTAGGATGATATTATGTCACAGTTGCCCTTTAGTGATCTAGGGAGTCATAATTGCCCTTTTGGCATTCTAGTGATGAATGGTTATTCTTCTAGCTTTATGAAGATGAATAATTGCCCTTATGGCATCCTAAAGATGAATAATTACCCTTTTGGCATTCTAAAGATGAATAATTGCCCTTTTAGCATCCTGAAGATGAATGATTTCCCTTTTAGTGATATGGGAGATGAATTCATATCATTGCGGCCATTCTGGTTATCTTAACGATGGTCATATACTGGGATGGTTATTATGGATCCAACTTTGTTAGACCTTCATAAAGTGTGGATTTCACTCTAAAAATCTTCCTTATTGTTTTTAGGAGGTTAATTTTGTCATTTTAAGGCAATTTGATGATTTGGTAAGGAACTTAAGGATTGAAGTTGCTTCTCTAGGCTTTGGCAATAATAAGAGGTAATTTGGTAATTTAAACTTGAGCCTTATTATTCTTCCTTTTCTTTCCTTAATCATGACTTTTAATGCTCTTTATAAATGTGGCCCTTATCTGTATAGACAACTTGATGAAATCCATATGCAAAAGTAGTGTGACTATAATTTTGCCCCAAGTAAAGGGGCATCAGTTGCCTGTATAGACAAGGCTTATTTGTATAGACAATACTCCCTATATAAGGGCTTGAGAGAACCTTGAGCTCATTTGTGCACTTCCTCTTCTTTCTTCTTATATTCTCTCATTAAATTTTCTTTGGACTTAGATCCTTTATAGTGCTTCCTTTGGGTTTAGAATTTTGTAGTAACTGACTTTGACATACTCACATTTGATGTTGTTGTTGACTTTCTTAAATATGCACCTTTCTATGAGTGCTAGGGTAGATGAAGTCTATCGAGGACTTTGTTAGGGTGTGACCTTTAACACGTGTGACACTGAAGATCTTGCTAAAGGGCTTTAAGGCATGCCAAGAGGCTCTCACGATGTATAACATGTACTACCCTATAGCTGCAGCAACTTTGGGCATGGTAGTCCCTCTTTACTGTTCTTTCTCATTCTATTTTATTGCTTTTCTTGCTTTTTAGTGTTATAGATTTTGGGCACTACCCTTGAACTATTTTCTGCATACGAACACCATGTTAGCTTTAATGAATTTTTAAGACTGTACAAAAGACACTTATCTTAAAATTTTGGAATTTTTTTTACATTGTTACATATGAATTTATTGACTATCTTGATTTGCATACTTGTGTTGATTTTTTAGAATTCTAAAATGAAAATTGCCAAAATTAATTTATATGATAGCCCTTAAGGGTCGAAACACATACCTGTGACTTAGAATAATGTCTATTATTCTATTTTATTTTGTAAATTTTTTGCTAGTTTAAAATTAGATCATGAGGTTCTTAAAAAGTTTATGTGCATAATTGCTAAATCGAGTCTAAAAATTTGTGAAATTTTTCTAGGACACGTAATTTTATAATTCTTAATAAAAGTTTATAAATTATTTGCTGCCTTTTAATCTCATCAAATTTTATAAGGTATTGTACACAAGAAAGCATGATATATTATTCTCATTTATGGATTTGCATATTTTCATACTAGAGATTTTTGATTAATTTTTGTTATTTGATACTAGTGGAATCCAACGATCTCAATTCATGAGTTATTCATGACCTTTCTTGTCATCTTGATCTCCCTCTTACTTGTTTTGCTTT
>CATIWR010021484.1:0-12680 GCA_949677035.1 Omphalea diandra | reverse complement strand
AAAACCATTAAAATAAAAGAGCTTCAAGTTCGAGCTCAACTCTCCACTTGGTTTGTTAAATTATGCACTAATGGTAGATCATCAAGCCAATCACCATAAATTCGATTTATTTTCTTGGTTCCTTTCCATTTCAGAAAGCATATCTTGCTCTGTCTATACTCGAAATATATTATTAGCAAGAATAGGTGGTGGTTTGGTTAAAAAAGAGTTTGCTCTGTCTCGAAAAAAGTAGAAAACGGGACAAGGACACCACCACTTAGTTCCCTCAATGTGCCAAAACTCAAGTCAAACACGGGTCCAGGTAGTTTTGGAACTGATCGACCCTTGGATGTATTAGAATCTTTGAGGAGAAGACAATGTTTCAGTTCTAATGATGAAAACTGATGTATTTTTCCTATACAACAACACATTCCCTAAAAAAAACTTAGGTCTTTAAACCAAAAACATAAGAGTCAACGGCGACATAGAACTAAGGTGACTATGATTTCTCTTGTAAATTATGTATACAAAGTATACTAATGAATAACAAGTAACAGTTCCTTTATGGTAAACATTTGGTTTACAACAATATCATGTACATAACTAATCCTATGCCATGTTCATTAACAATATTATAGATAATTGGTCTCCGTTTTACAAGTTCGGAAATATGTAAAGAGTATGGAGCTCACAGTTTGAATTCTTGTTGATTGCACTATGATGTGCTTCGATTCTTTGTCTTCTCCTTACCCCATTTCGATCCCACTTTATGTTTCAATTTTTATGACATATGAATGTCAGGTGACTATCTTATTATATTGTAGAGTGACAAGCAACATACAAGCCAAACTTTTTGGTGTGACAAAGTGTCTAGAAAACTTATAGGCTAGAACTCAAATCATGCTCAAACACAACTGTAGATGTTGGAAACAAACCCCTAACCCTAGAAGATAGCACCTAAAGAAGAAATAATTTCAAATGTTTCATACGAATTTACTCACAAAATCAGAGCAACACAACAAACAAAGGATCCAACAAACAGAGGAAAAAAATGGTGAAACACAGTACAAACGTACCTCAACCACATTTTGGATCTCCCAATGAAACACCGTTTTTGATGAAGATGATGCTGCCAAATTGATGGAGATGAAACTCAGTGAGGATTTGGACGGACAATATGGTGATGGAGCCGAAAATCGCCAGAGACTCAAAATGGGTTTTGATGAAGGTGGGAGGCCAAACTCAGTAAGTTATCAAAATATATATAGGCACAATAGTCATTTCGTAACAATCACCGTCATTCTCCAGTTTTTTCTCTTCGTTTCGAGGAGAAAAGGGGGAGAAAAAATAATTTTTTATTTTCCCTCCCTTTTCTTATTTTACTCTCTTCCTAAACAGGGTAAATTTCATTTATTTTCTTATTTTTCTCTCATTTTTATTTTACTATCCTCTAAACACGGGCTTAGGTCTTAAAATATGATAGGCAAGGCAACAGCTAAGATGGAAAGGGACAGGTGGGGGCCAATACGAAATGAAATGGGAAGATAAGCGTACGGCGTCCACCGTGTCCAGCTGAAAAGTCTATTCTTGCATGGGATTATGTAATAATAGGGTGATCGTTTTAGCCTGCGGACACTGATCTGTTAAAAAGGTGTTCGGCTTAATTTTGTATTTATTATTTGTATGTGGGCTATGGGCTTCTTGGTGGGTCCATTCTTTTGCTTTTGTATTTATTAGTTTTTCCTAATTTTACTCCTCTTTTCTTTTTTATGAAACTAATTTTACTCTTTAACCAACGCCAATAACGAATTGGTTCACATATAAAGCATTCAGATCGTTCTATATTTATTTGAAGCTGTGATCTAATTTTCAATGACTCGTTTTGGTCTTAGAAATACCTGAACTTTTGTTTTGGACTTGGGATAGAATATTTTTTCAGGATGACATGTTCTACCTACTTTTATTTATGTAAAAACAGAAATATTATTAAGGCTGATCTTTTTACTGTTTTTTTTATTTTATTAAATTAAAGAAAAAAATAATTATTATTAGATATCAGACAAATGGTATCTGTAACTAAGTCCTGTCATGCTGACTATTCAGAAGGATGAAAGTTATTGGAATTTGAGATGGAATTGGATAAAGCCATAAAGAATCCAATGTTATCTTTCGTTGGAAGGATGTGGAAATGAGAAACCAGCTCGACTCTACATTGTGCATGAGCCGACACAGCCCAGGCCAAAGCTACAATTTTGATTAAGCAAACATATACTCTAAATCTAATAATTTACTCATAGTGTTAAATTTTATTAACAAATATTTTTAGTATGAAAGTATGACTGTAAGAATGTATTATTCAATTACTTTTTAATAATAGAGTAATAGATAGTAAATGAATTGTGAAATGATTAGAAACAAATAAGAATAAATTATTTTAGGGACATTTGGTTGTCAGAGTTTAATTTTTCTATTCAGAATCATTTTTTTGAAAAAATAATTTTTTAATAATTAATTTCATAAATGTAAAATTCTTGTATTTGAGTAGACATAGAATTTTTTAAAAAATCAATAATTCATAGAAATTAACATAGATTACTGTTATTCCCCTAATGCAATTGAATGTTTTTATTTAATTAATTTATGCAAAAAGTCTTATACAACAAAATTTACCATAATGATTGATTCAATATGAAATATAATTTAGTATATAATACTACAATCCATAATAAATACAATATTATAAAACTATATAATTTTATAATTAATATTGATATAAAACAATAATATATTATAATATAATTAATAAATATTATTCAACAATACTAAATAGTTATTCTCTTATCTTAAAAAGTATTCAATAACTATAACGTATGAATAATTCAAAATATATAGTCTATATTACTCTCCCATCCTATTTTGATAATCCACTTTAAATTTACACATAGATTCAAAAAAAGTTAATTTTAATTGATATTCTTACTTTTTACCACTTTCTTCCTAAACTCGCTTTATTAATTCCTTTTAGTAAATTACACCCACTAAAAACTTTATTAATGCTATTTCACAATAATCAAAAAAATTTATACATATATAGTGATCATATAAAACTTCTTTTTAAAATTCAAAATCAGCATGTATTGCATGCTTTGAAAATATATTTACTAAATAATACACTAATTTCAAAATAAAAAAGTAGACTATCTATTATATATGATGATATTTATGTAGTAATTAAACAAAGATATTATAGAAAACTACCACTTAAACTACAAGGAAAAAGAGACAATTAAAATGGGATGGAAGTAGTAATAAAAGTTTCAAAAAAATCTAAAAAAATTTAATTACTCAATGAATTAATAAAAAATTATAGTTTTATAATTCTATAATTATTTTAATTAAAATTGAATGATAATAAATATTTTTGTTTTTAATTAGAATTATGTTAAACAAATATATAAGTTCAATTTAGTAAATAAAAATATATATAAGTTTATATATGTCTGTATATCATATTAATTATGACTATATTTGTCAATATATAATTATATAATTTTTAATAGTTATAGAAAAGCAACTTTCCTATCTCTTGAGATGAAAAAAATATTTTTCCATATAGATAGGAAAGTAAGGGTGCAGTCTACATGATGGAGATTAAGGCGATAGCAAGACTTTTCAAGATCCATTATAAGGGTTTATGGGTCCAATAATTAGGGTAAATACTAAAAGAATGAAAGAAACTTTGCAAAAATTGATCATGGAATTGTAAGAGGAAATTAAAGGATTTTCTTCAAATCAAAATCAAGTCTTTTTGACCTTAATCACATGGGAGGAACCTCAAAAAAAGAGTTACAAGTTAAAAGAAACTTGTTTAAAGAAAGAAATATGACGCATGACCATGTACACAACCAAACTCCTAGAAAGCACAGTTATGCGCACAATCGTGCTTCAAAGTGACAACATTGGACAAAAGGCAGCAACATGGCTATGCGCGTAGCCGTGCGTAGAAGACGCGCAATTAGTTGCTCGTGATCATGCAAACACATGACCATGCATCATAACCACAACCATGTGTCTCAATTGCAATTCATGATTCTTCTTTTTGTTATCCATTTTATAGTTTTTATTTCCTTTTTAGTAAATATATTGTCTAGAATATATTTTCTACTTAAACATGACTTTCTTTGGGAATATAAGACCTTTTCTATATAAAAAAAAAAAAAAACTCTTTTTGTAAGGCTCTATATAAATCATAGTCTTGTATTTCAAAAAACAGTTAATCTTTAATCAATATTATTGATCTTTGGCAAGTTTATACTTTATTTTCTTGTGTTCCTAGTAGAATACAAAATTAGACTTATCAAAATAATGATAAACTTTTGTGGCATTTTCAAGAGTAAGATTTTAAGAATTTAGTTTTCTTAAAGTTCTAATCTTTTGGTTGACAATTTGATTTCTAGATTTTATTGGGCAAAGTAACAATTTATATAAAATAGTTCATAATACTGGTCTCTTAGTGGGTTCTTTGTCACCATAGTTTTAAGAATGTAGATTTTTAAAGAGATATAACTTTCTTAGGGTAAAACAAACACCAAAATTTAATATTTTTTAGCTATTTTTTCTTGAAATTTCTTCAACCAAACACCCCCTTAATGAATCGCTTGAAATTCATAATATATGAATTTAAAAAGTAACCAATATTTAATTAAAGCAAATATGTCCAAATATAAATGAATTGAATTTTATAAAATTTTTAAAGATTGATATATTAGTGTACATATTTTAAAGATAAAACTAAAGATTACTGAAAAATCTATTAGCTTCATTATTTATGATACAATCTCAACATATTTTATTTTTCATTTTCATTTGTAGGGTTTTTATTTTTCCTTCATCAATTTGTGTCTTACTTTTTAAATATAAAATGTTGGACAAACTCTTTATTAGAAATAATTTATTCACATATTTTTTTATATTATAGAATGTGTATATATATATTGAAATTTATTATTTTCATTAACATATTTAATGAGATAACGCGATTTTGATACTGATGGGCTCTCGATCACACACTGGTGGAATGAGCCTGTAAAAGGACAAGAATGATGAGCTTTGTGAGTTGTGTGTTTTACAACCATTCTAATACTTAAGCTAGAGTTTTGTTAAGTGAGAGTTTCAAGATAATGGAATAACGAAAATTGAGAGTAATAAGAGTTATAAAAGATGATAATAATATATTGTATTTGTTTCTCTTTAGAGTCTTTTATTTTGATTGTGATCATTGTAATCGTTGCAGGCATCGATATGATTCCAAAATATAAGGGAGCAAATCTTTCCATAATTATATGATCCATAAAAATTAAGGGAATTAGCCTAATAAGCTTTCCAAATGTTAGCAGTTGTTCACCATTGATAAGGCTTTTCCAAACAATATCATCGTTCAATGTTCAAGCTACTTGTTGAAGGGTATCATCATTCGATTTTTAAGTTAGATTCGCCTTAAAAACTATATGTTTCTATGACAGATATTCATTCATAGGTAAATTTTGTTATTCATGGGTTATCAATTATAATATTTTACAATTGTTATTACTCCCGATTTATGCTTTTCCATTATCTTGAAACTCTTGATTAATAGAACTCTAAATTAAATATTAGAGTGATTGTAAAACACATAACCCCTATAGCTCATCTTTTTTGTCCTTTTGCAGGATAATTTCACCAGTTTGTGGTCATCAAATAGTTATATTATCTTTCATATTCATGTGTTTGTAACCAATATATAAATAATATATTCATTTTTCTTTAATACTAATTTTTATAATTTATATGTTCCATGAATTATGCCCGTATCATTGAATATATTGTTGATTTTATATATGAAACGAGTATCACTTATTTTATAGATGAAATCTTGTTCTTCTTTCGTTATTGTAAACATATTTTTATACAAATATTCTAAGTTCATGTGTTTTTTAAGTATATCTTCACATGTAGTATGATAGAAAGTCTTGTACTTATTTTTATATTTTTTTAAAGGAAAAAGGTTAGCATGTAAAGTTGATTTTTTTTAATGTTTTAAGAAAATAATATTAAAAATTATTAATTGAAAAATAACTTACGTTAAGGACAATTTTAATAGATATTTCATTGCAAACTTTTGCTAATTCTATTATTATTTTAATGAGTATTTATTTGTTAATCCCTCAATAATTCAAGTTTTTTATTCCTGTTAAATTTCATATTAATATGAAGTGATAAATATTTTATTTTTTATAAGATAACAACATATAAATATAAAATTTCAATATAAAAATAAATGTAAGATATTGGTTATGTAAATAGTTTTTTATTTTAATATATATATATATATATATATATCTGAAAATGCTAAAATAAAATAGATCTAAAAATACTAAAATAAAATAGATCTAAAAATACTAAAATAAAAGTTATTCTTACCTATTTATTTGAATAATTTTTTCTCAGTAATTTTTGCCTTTTATTTCTTATATTATTCACAAACTAATCAAATATAATAAAATAAATATGATTAAATTATAATTAGTAATAGTTATTCAGTTTAATTTTTTAGAGGATGTATTTTAATTGTAGTTTTTTTTTTCCATGTATCATTTTATTAACTTGTCAATATAAAAACTTAGAAAACAATAACTAGCTGTAAGTAATAAAACAATTTAGAAATTCTATAATCACCATATTTTGCTATCATTGAAAACTAAATATCTTAAAAGATAAAATTTCGTATTTGAAATATTGTAAATTATCAAAATATTTTATGAATAAAATATTTTTTAAGAATATAGAAATATAATATTATGGCCATGACATAACCATAATAATATATTAGAATAATATTTTTATAAAATAAAATATATAAAAGCTTACATGAAAAAAGTTATAACATAATTGTATTAACCTCTAATTTAGTATTATATTTTTTTAGTATTTGCACATTATAATGGCTTTATAAAGAGTTTATTTTGCTCAGTAGGAAGTTGTTATTTTTTACATTTTAAAAATTAGGAAGTTATTTATAATTTCATTTTATAAAATTTATTTTGTTAATCAGAAATTTAATTTTTCATTCTAAGTGGGAAACTTTTAAAAGTAATGTTACAAATTTATAGGTTGTGTATAAATCTATTAAGTTTTGTATATATTATATTAGATAGAATAATATGTTATAATGGTACTTGATTCTAAAATCTTTCTTGTTTTGCATTCAATTTTAATAAGTTAATTTTTTTATTAATAAATTAATGTTTGAATGAAATAAATATTTTAAAAGTAATCTCACTTGTTTTGCTCTTGTTCTTTTTAGTAAAGATTGTGTAATTTTTTTCTTTTCTTTTTTTTTATATAACAAGATAAGATTTATATATTATATGCATATTCATTAATATAAAAATAAAATATTTTATAAACTCGAGCATAGGCATGGATTTGAGTACAGGTAAAATTCGATAGTTCGATAGGATATAATTTTGAATATGAATAAGGCATTATATTATCCATAGCTTATTTAAATTCATTATTTTTTTCGAGTATAAATTTATGGACATCTACTCTTTAGTCAAGTTGGATATTATTTGATTTGATCTAGTAGAGTTTGGATAGGTACCCACAAATAGGATATAGATCACTATCCCTGCTTTTATCCATGGTTTTAACCTTTCAACATGCTTGATTGCTTGAGTTAGATTCTAAAATAAAGTACAAAAATACTTTATAATATATGCTATTAGTTACGTAAATCACAAAACATATAATGTTGTAAATATATTAATTTGATATGATGATGCAGTGTTATTTGTTATTTTTTTTAACATATTCAACTTATTTTGATACATAAAATGACATGCCATATATTTTAAAAAGTACATAAAAATATCTGTGATTTATCCTTTTTTTTTATATTTAAACTATGAGATTTTAGTTTATAGTAATATGGTGTCATATGTTATGCATAGACAAGTGAATGATAAATTAGTTAACACTATGTATATAAAATACTGAGGTGGCTTAATGATATAATTTTTCAAAGTATATATTTATTCGCATGTCAAAAGTAGATTTTACTTATTGAATAAAATAAAAAAGTTAATCAAATTGCATCCAACACCTAAAAATTAAATAATTCATATTATACTCATCATTATCATCAATTCATTGAAAAAAAGGTAATTAAATGAAAACACACAACAAAATCTATCAATAATATTGTACAAAGATGTTGATATTTTCAATAAAAATAAAAGAGTTAAAATTTTCCTTAAACAACTAAAATTGATTTTCACACTAATTTATATATAAATTTTTATATTCTTTTTGTTTTTTAGTATTGGAGAGGAGAAATTATATTGGTGAAATCCGAATCATGACATTCACTCTAAGATAGTCTCATTTTACAACTAGAGTAAAACACCAATTGATAAATTTTTATATTCAAATTGTTTTTATTTTATGCTTATAATGAAGTTGTAAATGTCTACAGGAGGAGAGAATAATTTTTCTTCTCTTTTAATTTTAAAGATTTAAAATTATAGACAAAAACTTAATAGTTTTGAGCTATAATTTCTGTTTTTTTTTTAAATTTAATTTATAACTTTTTTATAAAAATAATAAATTTTAAAATATAATCTTTGTTGCATCAGTATTATAAACAATACTAATTAATTTATTATTCATTTGGAAATTATGCATAACACAAAATATCATATTGATATAAATTAAAATTTTAGAGTTTAATAAAAAATGCTAAATTATAACAAACTCATTTATATTTTTTATTTAAAATATATGATTTATAATTTAATATATACAAAATAATAATAAATAATATCACATCATTATATTATACCAATATTTTTAATGATGTATATCACAATACATTATTTTAATATAAATTAAACCTAAAATGCCTAAATAAAGGAATGCCAAATGAGATAGTACTTTTCCATGCTTTTACCAAATTCTATCATGCAAAAATCAAGTAGAGATTTGGTGCATTTAGGACTTGTTTGACATAACTATTGGGCATAAATAATAATTGAAAGTTGGTAATTAATATATTAAATATTTAATAAATTATATCTGCCTATTGTTATTAATATATAAATGACTATAAGATATGTGGTAAATGTTGCATACAATTGATATGCATATATTACTAATTCATTATTATTTTATACAAATAATTAATTAATAAAATAATTTAAAGAGAAAAACAAGGAAAATGCTGATTATAGATGTGAGGAGATTTGTAAGTTTTTTTTTTTTATATAAGAAATGTATATTTCTTAAACGTGATATGTATTAGCGATGTGAACCAAATTAGGGGTAAACTTAAAGCTACCAAGAGTGAATGAAACTATTAAAGAGATCTCACTCAAAATGAGGAAGACATCATAAAAATTTCAAATCTTGCCATATTTGAACAATCTTCTTCACAAGGGCAAAGTAATTATTTCTTTACTTCTACTTCATGTGTGGATCCTTAAAATAAAATTTACAAGTCCAACTCTACAAATAGAGAAAATTGTACAAAAAATGTTGTAGAATATTCTAAAATATTCCAAAAAAATTCCAAAAATATTTTAAGTATCTTTTGGTGGAAGAATAATATTCCAAAAGAGGAAGGTGACACATATGGTAAAAGAGATCAATAAAATAAAATAAAGTATCTTCTAAAATATGTGATATCTCAAGAATATTATTCCTTTCCTTTCTTGGCCAAATTCCACTTCCTTTTTAGGAAAAAGTTTTTCTTTTGCTTCTTGAATTGTAATGTGAGATAATATTTAGGAAGTTTGGATGCATGTTTAGCCAAATAGACATATGACATTTTTTTCTATTTAGTTTATTTCTTATTTTTAGAATAGAATTTGTATTTTTTATTTATAGTTAGTAAGCATTGTAATGCCTATACATAGGCCATTCAAACCATGTTTTGGAACTCAATTTTGATCAATATAGTTATGATTTCTTGTGAAAAATTGTTATTCTCTTTGGTTCTTGAAAGAATTTGATAAAATTATTTAAGTGATAGCTTAAGTAGCTTTACAAACTTGTTTAATGTTAAACTTAAAATTGACTTAGTTCTTTTTAGATTTGGTCTTAAAGACCTTTTAATTTTTTGTAACTTAGTCTACTAGATACAAGCTATCTAGAGGTCTAGTTGAAAATTAAAGTTTTTTGCTTGATTCTTGAATGTTCCTTGGTCAAATATAACAACATTGATTATGAGTTTGAGATAAGTTACTAACGTTCGTATTAATTAGGAAAGTGATAAGTATTAAGAATCAATGAATAAAAGAAGTTACAAAAAAAATAAAAAGATATGTTTGTCTTATATTAACTATTAGCATTTGAAAGTGGAAAAAAATTTCAAATGAGAGATCTAACAATAACTAACACATCAATTTGGTATCAACTAAATACTTTTTTTTTATTTTTACTAAATATTTTTCATAGGTTGATAGTGTTAATCAATTATCAATTGCACCATCAATCATACTAAACACATATTAATCGTGTTAAAGCCCAATAAGATCCATGATCCAATGGTTGTTTTGAATAAAGGTGGGCATCTCTCCCTTCAAAGTGAAAATAATTGGCCAAATCAATTAATTTTGAAAATTTAGTTCAGTTTATGTGAAAATTCAGGTCTAACTGATTATATATACATTACAAATTTTTAATTTTGTTGGTTTAATTTGATTTAAATTTCAACAAAAATCAAGAATCGAACCGGTCAAATTGTTTTGCCTAAGTTATTTATATACTACTACTAAACTTAAACCTAATTATGTCAAACCATACGTGTAACGACCACTTGTATTTACAAATCATGTTGCTCTGATACCACTAAATTTAACGACCGTATTCATATTTACAAATCATACTATTCATGTCCACAATCTGTAATGCTACAATCGGTACCTATCAGAGCACTCAACATCCGGGATTTGCCCGTCGGCCCCGCGACTGGATTTGCACGTCTGCCCCGCGTGAGCTTGAATCCTCTGAAACCACTAACTGTAATTGTCATCTTCAGTTGTAAATTATGACATTTCATGTTCATAAATGCATACACATTAAGGTTTATTCATCATACATATATAATCCCATATGTATTTAATGTACACATGTGTTAACTAATGCCAAGACCAGTGACCATAACTAGTTCCTATCAAATGTATGTACATGACACAAGGAGAGAGAGTTCGAATTCAGTCGACGACCTGTGTTTCATGTGTCTTTATGCAAAACTTTATGCACCAAAATGTCCAAACTATATGCTTCAGTATCTGAAAAATAATTGCAATTTGGTTAGTCGCGACTCAGTGAATAAAAACAATAATCAAATTCTCATGACATAATTTATAATCAAATATCATCAAGATATATTGCAAGTATAACAATTAACTATGCAAGTGCAAATGCAACAACTTTATTTTTGTCTTGACCGAGCAAGGCAAACATTGCTTCCGGGATATTCATGTGATTCATGTAACATATGATTTGGGACCTATTGGTCCATCTTCCTGTAATTCATTTGACATATGATTAGGGACCTATTGATCCATCTTTTTGTAATTCATTTGACATATGATTTAAGACCTATTGGTCTATCTTCCTGTAATTTGCAAGTGTTTGACAAGTCGGTCACAACGCCCCTTTTAGTTCCATATGCAAGTGCTTATTTACAAATGATATCCCAAGTAATCGTTAAAAGCATTTGATTCTCATTTGGCTTGTATTCTCATGTAACATGTAACAATTCAATCATATATACATGTAATAAAACATAATTATATTATTCCCATGTAACATGTAACAATTCAATCATATATACATGTAATAGAACACAATCATATCATACAATTATCACATACACCCATTGAATCCAATTATGATTTTTACTCACACACATTGAATCCAATTATTGTTTCTACTCACACACATTAAATCCAATTATTGTTTCTACTCACACACATTGAATCCAATTATTGTTTTTACTCACACACACTGAATCCAATTATTGTTTCTACTCACATTTTGATGTTATCGACCTTTACGGTAGGTTTGGTTCCCTCTATATGGCTTCCTCAAAGTTTTGAGACCCTAGAATTTGATACATACATGATTACAAGTATGTCAAAATGATTATGAATGCTTGGTGCATGATCCATGTAAGTGGACCTATGTTTATGCATATATTTTTAATAGGGCAGCCTAAGCTTGCTACACTCTCACCGCAATAACTCTAGATATACTCATCCAATTGACTTAATTCTTTTTTTCAAACAAACTAGACACATAAACACACAACATATTCAAATTTCAGGTCAAAATCAAACACACACAAAATGTGGTGAATTTTTAAATGTTGCCCTATTGCAGTGTCCTCTCAGTATGAGTAGGTTTTTTTCTCTTAGGTGTATCTCAAATTGTACACATCTAATTACAATGATAATCTACCATCAGTTACAAAACATATGAAGGAACATTTTTCATGTTTTACTCATTATCTAATTCAGTCTATAAGGCCACGAAAACAAAGGACCAATCTCAGGATGTGTAGGTTTATAACATATTGCCAACCAGTCATGATGAAGGGACAACATCTCAACATCCTTGCCGAATTTGGCAAACCTATTTCACATGTATGTAGATCA